>JANTFE010005854.1:5798-19161 GCA_027562315.1 Costus pulverulentus
GAGTGAGATTCATGAATATTCACATAAGGCTCAATCTCAAAACAATCATAATCAGTGGGGGAATTTTCTAAATCAAGTTTTTTAGTTTCCAAATCAAACTCAAATAAATAATATTGTTGTGCTCTCTGGGTTTCCAAAATTTTAGAATTAGCAGTTAAAGATTCTACTTGAGAAGCAAGTTGACTAATCATCCCCTTAAGATTTTCAATTTCCTTACTTCTATTTGTTATGATCTTCAATTTCTCAAGCATTGACTCTAAGCTAGAATTTCTAGTGTCCTCAAAGCATGGTTTAGAAACATAATCAGAGCAAACATCATAAAAAGATCTAGAATCATGTTGATCATCTTGATACCATGATAAATTGTGATTTGCATGATATCTAAATTGACATTCATAAGTGTAATGATCATTGGATTTACAAATATTGCATCTAATAGAAGGAATAGAGTGTAATTTCAATATGTCCGCAAGAGTGTATTGTGAATAATCTTCATGCTTACCTTGTGGCATGTATACCTTACTTCTTCGAGATGCCCATGAATTGTGATGAAAAGAGATAATTTCAAATCTATCAAAAACAGAGAGATAATCTAACACCAATCAATCAGGTTGATTTTTTTTTATTTTATTTTTATTATTTTTTTCATAATATATAAAAAAAATAAAAATCACTAATAAAATCACAGATTTTAGAAATCAAAGCTCTGTCACAGTTTGTGAAGATCCAAAACCTGCAAAAATAAAAAACAGAGTTAAATCTAAAAAAAATAAAACCTTGTCTAGCAATACTAACAACTATTTTGATAATAACAAAACTAAGGTCCTCGGTAACGGCGCCAAAAACATGGTTACGTAAGGAAACACTACAAGTATGGCACGCAGAGACACACTAAATATGAACACAATTTAATTCCCCGACAACGGCGCTAAAAACTTGATGTATCCCAAGTTGTTTGGCGTGTACCTAGGACTAATCCCTGGCAACGACGCCAAAAACTTGTTGTACTTCGCAAGTGCACGGATACTCGAAGTAATAAAGAAAGTATCGATCCCACAGAGACCTTATTATTAAATACCAAATAGTTATGTTTTTACTAGCTATGCAATCGATTATGATGCAAATCAATGATGGAAAACACACGTAATTAGATAATCAGAGAGAAATATTGGGACTAGGGTTTTATTCACTTTAATTTTCATGACTAGATATATAAGGATGTTCATCAATCAAATTCTAATTTGATAAATACTTAATTTACTTCATAAGGGGATTATCTCACTTTCGTAAAGACAACCATGCAGAGACAAATCCTCGCTTTTGTGCAAGATTTATCCCAAGCTGATGATAAGTAAATCATCAATCAAAGAACTCAAGATCACTTTCGTGCATCCGAATTATAGGTTGATTGTCTCGAGCGCAATCTCGAGGATCATTTTCGTGCATCCGAGACTCAACACAAGTTATACCTATGATTCTCCAACGTTCTGATCCTCACTTTCGTGCAAGATCTCCATGTTTGACACACTAAATTAATCCTAGGTTCATAATCGTCATCAATGCAATTAGTCATCTAAAATAAAGAAATAAGAACTTAACCTAATTTCTTACAGTGAATTCCTATTAATCAATTTTAGGGTTCCAGTTCTCAAGCATGTCACCTTTCGGTCCTTAATGCAATAACTCTATTCATGATGACAAAAAGTAAACTAAGGATAAACTTAGAACAATAATCACATAGGTAAAATTATGAAAGTAGAATAATCATGATGAAAACAAAAGATTATCTACTTATTAAGAAAATCAAAGGGAATTACTCCCCCATGTCCCAAAGATATGTCTATGCTTGCATGGAGAAGAAAATACAATAATCCATAATTCTAGAAGATCAAAAATCAACTGGAAAAAAGGTTTTAGAAAAATACACCACGGCTATAATACAAATTATAGCTGTATTTTGCAAATAAACTCGTTGTGAATAGTGCCCGAGAGCTTCTTTCGTTGATTCCTCCTCCGATTGAACTCTTTTTTCCTCTGAAACTTCTGGGATACTGTCTTCTCCTCCAGGCAAAGCTTCTGCATGAAAATCTCAGCCTGTGGTGCCCTCTACGCCTCTTGGCGCGAGGCAAAACCCAAACAGCCTCTCTGGTGATAGCTCCCTCGATTCTGTATAAAAATTCTCCCTTTTGGTTCATGTGTCTTCTCCTCTTAAAGACGAGTCTACAACAACTTTCAGATTTCAATTTGGAGCTCTAGATCAAAAGTTATGGTCCGCGCAAGAATCGGACCCGCAAAACTCGCGAATTTGACTTGAAAATACAGCTTTGTTATATTTTACGGCAGTGCCGTATTTTTGCTCGCGTGTTCTGTTTTGATGTTGTCTCGAAAATATGGTACCGCGGAATGGTTTACGACACTATCGTAAAATCGGCTGAACTCTCTGGTCGAAAACGTCTAGAAATACGGCCCGTGTAATTCCTTACGGCAGGGCCGTAAAATCAGCAAAGGTCTCTATTTTGAAAACGCTAAAAAATACGGCCCGTAAAATGGTTTACTGCAGTGCCGTATTTTTGGCAAAATCTTATGTTCGGGCTCTCTCCAAATTACGGCAGTGTTCTTGATTTTACGGTACCGTACGAAAATATGGTACCGTAAAATAGAATACAACACTACCGTATTTTTCTGAGTTGCTCTGTTTTGGGTGGAATTTTTTGGGTAATCTTCTCTTGACGATGGTAACACTTTCATGTCTTTGATTTTGCTTGAAAAAGCCTCAAAATAGTGCCTTTTTACCTGAAAAATATGAAAAACCAAAATAGAAGTAGACTTTGTAATATTTGACGTATTCAACATAAAAACTAGTAAAAGATCCTCAATTTATTATGAAAAGATATCTAAAATGATATAAAATATACGATATATTTTGGTGTCATCAAAGCACGAAGGAGTACAAACTCCGAAGGCGAAGCACATCACCTTTCACACAAGCTGGAGGCTCACTCTAGCTCACCAGGAGGACTCTACCACTAAGAGAACTAATGAAGAATGCTGACCAACCCCTCTCTTTTATAAGATAAGGAGGGGAATAAGACAAGGGGACAACATCCTAACAAACTAACTACCATAAAGTGGTCAAGCTGCCACATAAAACAAAAGGGTATAAAATCCTACCAACTACCAACTATTCCTGCAAGGGGTTCAGGTCTTTGGTCCTTCAGCGAACGAGTCTTAGAAGAGGCATTTAGACGCGCTCCGAGCACATCACGATAAAACAGCAAAACATCGATGTTGTGGGCTGGGCCACCACTATTGCGGCTCGATCCTGGGCCGTGTTGCCAATGAGATTGAGTGGCCCACTTTGGCTTGGGCCTTCAAGGGTCTGGTTCGTCGTGACCTTGGGCGGCGCCACTTCGGTTTGGGTGGAAAAAGGGCTAATGATGCCCATGAACCGGTCCGGGGGCTTACTTTGGCATTGGGATTGCCGGATTTCCACTTTGTTGAGCTCCTTTAGATCATCATGGGGTGGAGCAATATGGTAGGGAGGGCGGTGTACGTCGAAGTGGGGTCGTCGGTGCTGCAACGAATCTTCAGGGGCAAGCACAGCCTGGCCGTGATGGTGAGCACGGCCGTGTTCGTCAACTGTGGATCTGGCCGAGGGAAGCACGGTCGGTGGCACGGGCGCGACAGCGGGTGTGTCGAGCTTGGCATTGTTGGCCGAGGCGGACACAGCATGGCCGTGTCTAGGAGCACGGGTGTGCTCATCTTCAGGAAAGTTGGCCGAGGGGAGCACGTCATGGTTGTGCTTAGAAGCACGGGCGTGCCTATCTCTAGGATCTTTGGCCAAGGTGGGCACGACGTGCGGCACGGGCGTGACGATGGGCGTGTTGGCGTTCATGCGGCTGGCCGTCTCTGGACCTGGGGAACTCTGATCGCTGCAAAAATTCCGGGGAAAATTCCTGGAGTACTGGGGAATCCCCCCAAGTGTCTTTTGGACGGGTTGTGCACCCTCAACAGTGTTCATGGGTCCATTCGCTCCTGCATCAGCTTCCGCTGTGTATTCTGATGAGTTCTCCTCCGGAGAACGTGGGGGTAGTGGGTCGTCGGTATCAGACGGGCCTTCCAAAGGTCCATGGAAGGGAAGGAGGTCAGCCACATTGAAAACGGGATGGATGCCCATGTCATCGGGCAAGTCCAGCACATAGGCATTGGAGCCAATCCGCCGCACCACTGCATATGGTCCCATGTAAAGCGGCTGAAGCTTAAAATGCGCGTAGTTGGGCAGATGTTCGGGGTGGATACGCACCCTCACCAGCTCACCTACAAAGAAATGATGTGGCCTACGGTGCTCGTTGGCCTTCATAACATTATGTATGTTGACCGAAAAGATACGACGCTGAACCTCATCATGCAGATTAGCAATATGCTGGGCAAAGGAGTATGCATGCGAGGAGAGGTGAGACTCCATGGGAAGGTCATGCTGGTCTATGGGTTTACGTGGTTGGTAGCCCAAGACGATCTGGAAGGGACTAAGACCTGTAGTCCTGTTGGACGCGCTATTGTATGCGAACTCCGCCATGGGCAGGATGGAGTCCCACGACCTCGGATGGTCGCCAACAAGGCAGCGGAGGAGGTTTCCCAAACTCCGGTTAACAACCTCGGTTTGTTCATCGGTCTGGGGGTGATAGGCTATGGAGTGTTTCAGGGTTGTGTTCGAGAGGGCCCAAAGTGTGCGCCAGAAGTGGCTCATGAAACACGTGTCCTGGTCGGACACGATGGAAGAGGGAAGGCCGTGAAGACGCACAACCTCCCGGACAAAGAGGATGGCGACGTGAGATGCGTCCGCCGTACGCGAACATGGAATAAAATGGGTGATCTTCGAGAACCAGTCAACCACGAAATAGATCGAATCGAAGCGTGAGGTGGTCCGTGGCAACCCCAGGATGAAGTCCATGTTCAGGTCGCGCCAAGGGCCGCTGGCTACAGGCAACGGGGTATAAAGACCCGTGGTGGAAGGGCACGGTTTGGACAGCTGACTTGTGCCACAGTGGCGCACAATGCGCTCAACATCCTTATGGAGGGAGGGCCAAAAGAGACATTCTTCCACCATTTCAAGAGTTTTGTCGCGGCCATAATGGCCTGTGACGCCACCCGCATGATGCTCGAGCAAAAGATGATCTCGAAGCGAAGACCGGTGAATGCACAAGTGATTCCCCAAGAAGAGGTAACCCACGCACAAGTGGTAAGGGGAATCGGGATCCAAGGACTCGGTCAAGGCGGCGTAGATGGCGCCGAAATCAGAGCACGTGGCATATTCTTCTTTGACAGGGTCAAAGGTATTGACCCGAGTGCGCATCACGCAAAGGAGGGTCCGGACGCGACTCAGGGCATCCGCAATAATGTTCTCCTTACCCACCTTGTTATTAATCACGAAGGAGTACTGCTATAGGTACTCGACCCACTTAGCATGGCGGGCGCCCAACTTCTTTTGGGCATTCAGGAAGGAGAGGGCTCGATGGTCGCTGTACAACACAAACTCGCAGTGGAGGAGGTAATGTCTCCACTGCCGAAGGGACTGAACGATCACGTAAAACTCCTTGACGTATGTGGAGTAACGCTATCGAACTGCGTTTAGCTTCTCACAGAAGAAAGCCACGGGATGACCTTCTTGACTAAGAGATCCACCAATGCTGGAACCAGAGGCATCGCAGGCGACCTCAAAGACCTTCGAAAAGTCAGGGAGGCGCAACACAGGGGCGGTGGTCAAGGCATCCTTAAGTGTATCGAAAGCACGTTGAGTGGCAGCGGTCCACTCAAACTCGTCCTTGGAAAGACGCTGGGTCAAGGGGGTTGCAATCGTGCTGAACCCCCGGATGAATCGGTGGTAAAAACCCGCAAGACCTAAGAAGCTACGGACCTCAGTGACGGAACGAGGCTCAGGCCAATGCCGGATGGCCTCAACCTTCGCGGGGTCAATAGACAGACCCTGGTCGGAGATGATATATCCTAGGAAATACACGCTGTTAGTGAGGAAGGCACACTTCTTCGTGTTAAGGAGGAGGCGTTCCTTGCACAGAAGCTCAAACGTGGACCGAAGATGCTCCAGGTGCTCGACGCGGTTCCGACTAAAGATCAGAATGTCATCAAAGTAGACGACCAGAAACTTGCCCATGTAGGGCCTTAGGACCTGGTACATTAAACGCATAAACGTGGACGGGGCATTGGATAGCCCAAAAGGCATGACAAACCATTCGTAAAGACCGTCCATGGTCTTGAACGCAGTCTTCCAATCGTCCCCCTCGCAGATGCGGACCTGGTGATATCAGCTCTGGAGGTCGAGCTTTGAGAACCAAGATGTGCTGGAGATCAAATCTAGCATGTCATCGAGACAAGGGATGGGAAACCTATACTTGACAGTAATCCTATTGATGGCACGGCTATCGACACACATGCGCCAAGACCCGTCCTTCTTGGGTGTGAGAAGCGTGGGTACGGCGCAAGGACTAAGGCTTTCACGGATGTACCCCTTGGTGAGGAGATCATCCACTAGATGTTGTAATTCAGCGTGCTCCGCTGGGTTAAGGAGATGATGGGGCAGATTTGGGAGGGGTGCTCCCGGGATGAGGTCAATGGCATGCTGAATTTCCCGTTCTGGGGGAAGGCCGTGAGGCAGGTCCTTAGGGCTAATATCATGAAACTCGGCTAGAAGGGCGGACACCTCAATGGGGAGCGCCGGGTCAGGGCAAGGGACAGGGTCCTGTACTTTGCACAACATAAGCGCGTAGACAGTCTTGTTCGCATGGGCCTCACGAACCAACGCGGAGGTACGTATGAGGGAGACCATGGGGGCACAGGGGGCAGGAACCGAAGGCGTGATCACACCTTTAGAAGTGGACACTCGAAGCTCCTTGGGCAGAGCTGGGATTAGACGGATTTTCTGCTCGTCGTGGTCTAACACATAAGTGTTCGACCGGCCATAATGGACTACGTCCCTATCGTACAGCCATGGGCGGCCGAGGAGGACATGGGCGGCATCCATAGTCGCAACGTTGAACAAGACTTTCTCATGATAGTTCCCAAACGCGATGGGAACCTAACAGTGGTGTGTGACCGGAAGGCTCGTGGTATCGACCCATGCAATGGAATAGGGCCTCAGATGGGGCTCGAGTGGGAGGCCGAAGTGCATGACCGTAGTCCGGGAGACCATGTTCAAGCTACTACCCCCATCGATGACGATCTTACAAGAATGCCCGTTGCACTTAATGTAAGTCAAGAAAATGCCCGAGCGCCTCCAATCCTTGGTAGGCACGGGTTGGACTAGAGTGCAGCGGAGAACAAGTGTAGACGGACCCAACTCTTCGCCACTAGTGTAACACTCCACCTCAATGTCGTGTTCAGCGGGGGTTATGGTGGCGACGTGAGCCGGAACCGGTTCGGCTCGGACTGGCCTCTTAGGACACTCACGCGACATGTGACCCGGTTGCAAACATTTGTAATAAGTAATATGGCCTGAGGTTCCAATCGCTGGAGCCTTACCCTTCTCTTCCCAAGCGGGCCGAGAGGGTGAAGCCTTAGCGGGTGGGCGACGAGGGGGGCTGATGGGCCGCGGGTGCGGGTTGCGGCTCCGGGCGAGGCTTCGGACGCTCAAATCGTGGGTGGGGCTGAGGGGGTACACTCAGGTGGGGACGCCTATCGGATCCAAAGTCGCTACGGTCATTACGCCTTGCAGCGGCGCGCAGATCTTGCTCGATATCCCGAGCACGCTGGAAAGTTTGGTCAAAGGTTTCCGATGTTAGGGAATAACAGGTGTAATTTAAAATTTTGCAGTCCCAGGACATAGCAGAAGAATCATTACACCCGAAACATATTCCGGTCCCAAGGATCCATGCGAGAGAGAAGACACAAGGATGTGTTAGAGATGTACCTCTTTTGCTTGTCTAGTTGCCGAAGCCATGTTGAAGGCGCCCATGTGTTCGCCCTCTACAAGTATCCACGCATCGGCCGTCTCAACGTTGCTCCCTTCCACGCTCGGTGCTAGCCTCGGGAAGAGAATCAAGCCTTAGGGTTCCTTCACTTCTCTTGCGCCACCTCCAAGGATCATGCGCCAAGTGCAAGGAAGATGCTACCAACTCCTTATCCTCTTTACTCCAAGAGAAGAGGGAGAAGAAGAGTTTCAGCCCTTAGGAAGAGGAAGAGGAAGTGCCGCCACCAAGTCCTTCTCCAAGTCACGCCAAGAAGAAATGAAGGAGAAGACTTTCGGCCACTAGCACGAAGAGATGTTGCGCCACCTATGTTGGTCTTGCCCCTTGCACTCCAAGTCTCTCCAAGAGATATGTCACCCCTCCAAGATGTTGTCCACTCGAATAACAACAACAAGAAGGGCGGCAAGGGGTCCTATAAATAGGACAAGAGGCAGCTAGGGCAAGGGCTAGGAACATGCCAAGTGTATGGCTAGGATGAAAAGGTTTGTGACAATGAAAGTCTCCAAGACATTTCCTTAAACCCATTCAACCCTTCCTTATGCGCCAAGACCTTGTCTTGCGCCCCAAGCAATATATCAGCCCATGACATGCCTTAGAGGCATGCATTCCATCCAAGGAAGAAGGGCTAGGCGCAATAAGCAAGAGGTATTCGGCTAGGGTAAGGGTTTGGGTGCATATAGGGTTTATGAGGTAAGGAAAGTCTCCAAGACTTTACCATAAATCTTACCCTACTTGTCATATGCGCCCAAGCTCTTTCCAAAAGAGCTTTCAAGCCATATCAGCCCCAACCCTTGCCATAGAGGCAAGGTTTCCACCCAAGGAACAAAGGGGGAGGCGCCTAATGCTTCCTTATGAAGCAACATGCGCCCACTTCACCCCATTATGCCCTTGGCACCAATGGGGTGAAACTCTTCCCCATTATACCCTTATTTGCTTATACCTCTTCTTGACAACTAGTTATTGGGCCTCATTGAATAATGAGCTAACCCAAACTTCATGGCATGGGTTGATTAAGCCATTGGATCCAATCCAATGCAACTCTAATCCAAATGTGACCAATCTAGGTCAATTTCGGGTCAACCTGCCAAAAATGAAGTTTGGCTCCAATAACTTTCTTCCAACTCATCAGGCCCATTGGCGCTGATGAAATATTCCAAATTGATCCAAGTTATCCAAAAACTTGATCATAAGGCTTCTGATTAAAGCAACGTAAAGAGTCTATTGCGTGTGACCCCGTAGGATCCTTATGACGATGGCAATGATGTAAACAACATAAGTAGTGAGGGGTATCTAGCAACACATCACTACTACCCATGTCATAGGACTTAAGTCATTATGGCAACAACTCCTAACAAGCAACGAGGATTCCCATGCATTATAGATCCCTTTGCCTAACTGATATCCTACCATTGGATTAGTCTCAAGTTTATCAATCTAATGCATTGGTCATGACTCAACTAGTGTGGCCACACATTCCTGTCATGCACCAATAAGGTGGGGCGCCCCCGAGTGGATATCATGCTTCCAATAAGGAAGGGGCAAATCCTACTATTGGTCATATATGTCTCTACGTGACTTATGACAAGCCCAATTACGGAGAGATGTAAGACTGCATCAAAGCATATCCATAATCAAATCTAGACATGAATACCTCAAGTCTAAGGATCAATGCAAACCTCTTGCATGTGAGATTGACTTGTTGACTAGACAAGTCAATCCTCACGGTGGATCACTCCAGTGCATCCAATGCACCTATATGTTTGCGTTACTATTCCCCGCACCTAACTAGCCCATACCCCAGTCTCACATGTACCAAAGCTATCCCATATCTGCTATGGTACCTTGTCTGGGGATAGCTTATGAGAATGGATCCATTCCAAACTCCTGGGACATTATATATGCAACTCAATACATCAACGCAGGTAGAGAAGTCTGCATAATAACGACCATGCCTTTATAAAGAATAATAGTTCCATCAAAGTACATTCAAATAATGCCTGACCATGTCCATACATTGGTCTGCAGGGCATATACACCAACAATCTCCCACTTGCACTAAGACCAAGGACAACTAATGTTTAATTAGTCCCTATGTCTCTAGTATGACTTATTTAGCTTCCGTTGCGCCAGAGGCTACGTTAGTGGGTTTTTCCAGATTGCTATCTATGTTTATTTTAACTAATTTGAATCATCATCTTTATCAATGATCTCTAAGATCAGAAGATATCGCTGCAGTACATACTTGAGTGCTAAGTTCCTTTACACATGCTTACGGCCCTAGTAAGAACTATACTGGACCATCAAGCACCAGGGACTAAATCAAGTTCAAATGAATGAAGCTGCTTCCTTGGCTGCCACAAGAAGCTGCAATGCACTCCGCCTTAATTGTAGAATTTACCACTGTGGTTTGTCTAATGCTCTTCCAGCACACAACACCACAACAAGGCAAAGCGCAAATCCTTACTGTGATCAATAGTCATTAGACTGGAACGAAAATATCAATGTACCCCTGTACACAAAATTCTTCCTGTCCTTCATAGACTAGACCTCAATCCTTTATACTTCCAAAGTATATATAAGGATTGCTTTCACAGCTATCCAGTGTCAAACACTAGGATCTCATTGAAACTTGCTGGCCATGCTCCAAGCACTTGCCACAAATGGTCTTATGCACTATACACAAAACATGATCTATCCTGTACCCAATGTAATAGGATTTTAGACCCATCTTACTACTCTCCAGCTGTGTCATAGGACATAGTATCCTTGAGAGAGTCAGACCATATCTTTCTGGAAGGTATCAATATTTGGAATCATCCAATATAAACCTCTCTAGAAACTCTTGGATGAACGTAGATTGACTAAAGGGAAGTGACTTTCTTGGATCTCTATAAATAGATCCTCATGCCTAGGATGTAGGCATCATTCCCTAGATCATTCTTCTCGAAATACTTCTCAAGCCTTGACTTCACCGCATGAAGTGCTGGGATGTCATTTCATGTGAGGAGAATATCATCAATCATCTAGAACAAGAAATACTATTAAGGTGCTCCCACTGATCTTCTTGTAAACACAGGTTCTTTTCAACATGCTTGTATAAGACCATGCATATCCTTACGGCCTTTGTATGAAAACCTTTCAGCAATTTCCATATGGACATACTCTTGTAGACATCCATTAGGAAAAGCAATTTTCAATATGCCATAACAGAGAATGCAACAAGCAGATACCTAATGGACTTAAAACTCAGCTATTGGTGAAAATTTTCATCATTATCCACCTAGTGGATTTGCCTGAAATTTCTGTTCACTAGCTTGCCTTTCAAGGTAACAATGTTACCTTCCATGTCTATATTCCTAGAAGATTTATTTACAGCCTGTGGGAATTACCCTTTGGCAGCTCATCCAAGTCCCAAACTTGATTAGCAGACATGGAGTCCATTATGGTTCTCATGGCTTTTAGCCATTTCTTGGAATCTAGTCCACTGATAGCCCGAAAGGGAACACTACAAGTCTGGCACGCGTGTACCTTGGACTAATCCACAGCAACGGCGCCAAAAACTTGTTAGCCTGAAAGGGAACACTACAAGTCTGGCACGCGTGTACCTTGGACTAATCCTTGGTAACGGCACCAAAAACTTGTTGTTAAACCGCAAGTGCATGTGTATACGAAGTAATAAAGAAAAGTATCGAATCCACAGGGACCTTATTGTTAATTACCAAATAATCATTTTCTCGCTAGCTAAGTAAACCGAATTTGACAGAAGTAACTATGTAGAGAATATGCTAAAGAGATAATCAGAGAGATAAACATGGGACTAGGGTTTCGTCCTCCTTGATTCTAATGATTAGACATAAATATAGGGTCATTAATCAAATCTTATTATGATAAAGACCTAATTTACTTGATAAAGGTATTGCCTCACTTTCGTGTAGACAATCATGCAGATAACCGATCCTCACTTTCGTGCAAGATCTATTTTCAATGCTGAAGGTAAGTAAATCATCAATCAAAGATCACAGGGATCTCTTTCGTTCATCCGGATTCTAGGTTGATAATCTCTAGTGGGGTGTCAAGGATCACTTTGGTGCATCCGGATTCTACACTAGTTTTACTCATGGATCTCCAACATTCTGATCCTCACTTTCGTGCAAGATCTCCACGTTTGACAAATAGACTCGATCTATAGATACATGTTATAATCATGGCAATAATTCTACTAGAACAAATCCAATAGGATCTACCTAAAGAAGGGTTCCTAACGTGCAATTCTAGGGTTCCAAGCTCTCAAGCAAATCACCTTTCAGTCTCATTGTGAAAACTCTAAGAACATAATTAATAACATGTAATTATAGAGAATCTAAGCACAATTTATCACAAGAGTAAAATTATCACAACAAAGATTATCATGAGCAAAATAGAAGAGTTATCTAATCATTAAAAATCAAATGGATTAAACCCTATTTCCCAAAACAGTATTAAGCTTGCATGGAGAATAAAATACAATAATCCATAAATTCAGAAGATCAAAAATCAACTAGAAAAGAGGTTTTAGAAAATACAGCGCGGCTGTGAAATATTTCACAGCCGTATTTTGCAAGCAGAACTCGATGAACAGTGCTGTCACCACCGATTTCGTCGATTCCTCCTCCAATTGAACTCCTTTTCCTCTACAACTTCTGTGCTGATGTCTTCTCCTCCAGGCGAAGCTTCTGCATGAAAATCAAGGCCTGAGGTGCCCTCTACGCCTCTCAGCGCGAGAACAAACCCTAGCCGCCTCTCTAGCGATTTGTCCCTAGATACGTGATAAAAGTTTTCTCCTTCCACTTTGAGCATCTTTCGGATTTTTATTTGGCGCGAGAACAAACCCTAGCCGCCTCTGTTAAAGACGAGTTTGGAACATCTTTCGGATTTTGATTTGGAGCTCTGGATCAAAAGTTATGACCCTCGCAAGTTTCGGGCCCGTAAGAGTCGCGTGACCAGGTGCAAATTACGGCGGTAAAATAAATTACGGCAGTGCCGTAAAATCAACTGAACTTTCTGGTCAGAAATTGCTCTAAATTACGACCCGTGTTATTTTTTACGGCACTGCCATATTTTTGGGCAGAAATTACACCCGTAATACCCATTACACTCGGGGTGTATTTTTCAAACTCGCTCCGATTTGCATGAAAATTGGCAGGCAGCTTCGTTTCGACGTCCTGAATCCATTCGTGCGCTCGTATCCTTCAAAATCTATCAAAATATGACACTTTTATCTGAAATTCATGAAAAACAAGAAATTCTGTAGATTCTGTAATATTTAGCAAATAATGCTTAAAAACAAGCAAAAGTTAATAAATATGACACGAAAAGAAATATAAAATGGCATGAAATTTACTATA
>JANTFE010005877.1:9902-21901 GCA_027562315.1 Costus pulverulentus
AGGGATCATGGGCGCATGGCTTCTATTTTTGGTAAGTCATGAAGGCCTTTTCCCATAACGCCATAACGCCATATACGTTCCCCTCTTCACTCGACGCCTTTGCACTCGGGTGTAGAGAAGGAGTTGACGACAAGGGAGAGGTCTCGCCAAGCAAGAAAAATCTTCTCTTCCCTTTCATACGACAAGGACGTTTGAAGAACCTTGCTAGCACAAGGATCAACAAAGAGTAGGCGGCATCACCTTGTGTGCGTCACTTTTGGAGAAGATCCCTTTCGATCTTTGCTTCCAAGGCACCATCCAAAGGATGGCGATGGTATGATCCTTGTTATATTTGCAATCGGGTTTTTGTAGTTGATCATATCTCATGCAATCGATCCCTAGAAATCCATTCCGCTGCTTTAAAACCTCCATATGCGCCAGTAGGGTTTCGCTCCCCCTTGAAGGGGACCTTTCAATAAGGTCCTAGAAAGGTTTAACTTAGAGCAATCCAAGAAAGGATATCTTCCAGTGAGACATGGCCTTACTCTCTCGAAGAGCCAGTGTCCCACCACACAGGCTAAGAGGGATGACATGAGTCGAGTGCCTGTGCTTGGCAGTAGGCAAAATCATGTATGTAATGTTATGTACTAGACCAGATGTGGCTTATGCTGTGAGCATAACCAGCTGATACAAATCCAATCCAGGTCTGCAGCACTGGGTGGCTATAAAGAACATCCTGAAGTATCTAAAAAGAACTAAGGATCTATTCTTGGTCAATGAAGGATAGGAAGAGCTCAGTGTTCAGGGCTACACAGATGCATCATTCCAGTCAGACCCAGACAACTTTAGATCGCAGGCCGGCTATGTGTTCAAATTGAATGGAGGAGCTGTTTATTGGAAAAGCTTCAAGCAATCCACCATAGCATTCTACGATTGAGGCTGAGTATGTCGCCACTTCTGAGGCAGCCAAAGAAGCTGTTTGGATAAGGAAGTTCATTTTTGATCTTCAGGTGGTTCCAACTACTATGGATCCCATTGAGCTCTATTGTGATAACAATGGGACGATTGCACAGGCAAAGGAACTACGGTCTTATCAATGGTCCAAACACATACTCAGGAGATTTCACCTGATCAGAGAGATCATTGATCGAGGTGATGTTAAGATTAGCAGAGTTGACACAGAGAACAATCTGGTAGACCCATTGACCAAGGCTTTACTGCAGCAGAAGCATGATGGTCACGCTAGAGATATGGGGTTGAGATTCCTCAACCTCCAGGTCTTAGTGCAAGTGGGAGATTGTTGGTGAATATGCCCTAGGACCTAATATTGGTCCATTATTGTACTACTTAACATTGATATTTATATATCATTTTGGCATTGTCGTTATCATCATTTGTTTAAATCTGCAAATGTGTACTTATGTGATAATGTCCCTAGAGACAGATTGGATCTGTGCTCAAACTTTTTGTCCCCAGTCAAGTACCTTAGTAGATATGGCACAGCTATGGTATATGAGAGACTGGTATATGGGCTGGTTAGGTATGAAATGCTAATGCAAACATATGGGTATATCAGTGGTAGATATACTGGATCGACCTGCTATGAGGCAATGACTTGGTGTCATGAGTTATCCTCACAAGTGACAGGAGATGTGTTGATCCCTAGACTGAAGGTCATTGACTCTTCTATGTGGTTAGGGACATGCTTTGATACAACCTAACATCTCGCCGTAGTTGGGAGGTCATAACGGTTGTCATTGAGTATGTCACGACCCATATGAGAAGATCAATTGACAGATAGAGGATTTGCCCCTTCCTGAGGGAAGCAACGATGCACTGCTAGGTATGGCCATGCCCAGGTGAGAACCTGATTTAGTCATAACCAAGTGATTGGGTTAAAACAAGTGGTGACACACTTGTCTAATCGGATATCAGTTTGGCAAAGGGACTAAAATACATTAGTGCCTAGTTGCGATGATGGGGATGTCGATATCAATATCCATTCCGATGACTTTGGTAGCAATGATGCACTGCTAGGTCCCACTCACTGCTTGTGGTGACCTTAGATCAGCACTGCCAATGTCAAAGGAACCTATAGGATTGCACACCTTGATGCTCGAGTTTTCGTATTAATCGGATAGCCTTTGGATCCAGTTATTGGCTAATTCATTTCTATTTGGGAGATTCATCAGCGCCAATGGGCCTAATGAGATGGAAGAAACTTATCAAGGCCAACTTCCATTTTGGCATATTGACCAAATTAACCATGGTTAACCTCGTTTGACCTTGGGTTAAATTGGATTGGATCTAATGGGTTGATTAACATGCATAATGGACCTTAGGCTAGGCCCATTATATAGTTGGGCTTACTGATAAGTTATTTGGGCTTAAGGAGAAGAAAAGGCAAGCACATATTTAACCCTAGTTAGACTAGGGTTAGCGCATATGCCTTAATTAATATCATGTGATTAATTAATGTTGATTTTCAATTAATCATTTGAGATAAAATAGGGGCTAATTAATTAATTAATTAGAGTCCTATTTTTGTGAAGATTTAATAGGGCTGATTTTATTTAAATTAATTAGAGTCCTAATTTGATTAGGATTTAATTAATTAATTCCTAAAATCATGCTCTCTTAATTCTTCTCCGAGCCACACATGATCTCTATAAAAGAGACCCTAGCCCGGCCCTCTAATGGCACTAATTCCTCTTGCAGGCGTGGAGACAAGTGGAGGGGCGAAAGCTTGGGGTTCTTAGAGATTTTCTCCTGTTCTTCCATCAAGACTAAAGAGTTCTTCCTCTTCTTCCCTTGGCGCTTCCCCACCTTGGTGATTGGCGCAAGTGTTCAAGAGGAACTCCCTTGGCGTGGATCTTCTTCCCGAGGCTAGCACCTAGCGTAGAAGAAGAAGACTCAAAGCATTTGTGTGTGTGAGATTGTAGAGGGCACACACTTGGGCGCCTACATCGACATCATCTCAAATTGCTTCAAGGTACCTTCTCATCTCATCGTGTCGACTCCCTCACATGAAGATCTTCACTGGGTTTTTGGGACTGGCCTGTTTCAGGGTTTTTCTTCCGCTGTGCTTTCTATGAAAATCTTTTAAAATATCCTCAGGGTTTCCCAATAGGTGGAACATAGATAGGTTCGCTCTCTTTCATTTGTGGTTCACTCTCAAGAACATGTTCCTGTAATTCTGGAGTTTTGGCCTCACTCTCACAATGGTCATCCTTAAGCATTTTTAGCTCGTCAAGCTGTTTACCACTACACGTGGTAATGGCATTACAGTGTTCTCTAAGGTTCATTTCAGGTTGTCCAGGCAATCTTCCCAGTGGTCTTGTGGATGTACTGGCTTGCTGGGCAATTTGGTTTTTTAGTATCTTTTGGTGCGTGGTTAAGCCCTTGATTGCTTCGAAGATACTTTCCATTGCCTTTGTTTGCGTTGACACAAAGTTGTCGAAGTGCGACTCTAAGGTTTACTCTTGCGGTATCGTGTTGGTATTCGGTTGGGGTGGCTGGTCGAATTGCTAAGGTTGATACCCGGCATTGGGTGGGTGAAATCCAGGAGGTTTCCTATAGTTTGATGGTTGGGCTACATTATTGTTTCTATAGGAAAAGTTGGGATGATTCTTCTACCGAGGGTTGTAGTTGTTTGAATAGGGATTGTTTTGGGCTCTCGAGTTAAAGTTACCAACTGATGACACCAAAATTCATAGTATATTTTGTGTCATTTCATTGGTCTTTTTTTGTCATATTTATGCTCTTTTACTTGTTTTTAAGCCCTATTTTATCAAACATTGCGGAATCTACACCATTTCTTAATTTTTATGATTTTTAGGTAAAAATTGCCATATTTTGATAGATTTTGAAAAATTTAAACACACCAATGGATTCCAGACGTCGAGACAAAGCCGCTTGTCAATTTTCATGAAAATCGGAGCAAGTTTGAAAAATTACACCCACGGATGTAATAAATATTATGGTACCATAATTTCTGCCCCAGAAAGCACAGAAGCAAAATTATGGTAGTGCCATAATAAATATTACACTACCATAATTTCCATCCAGAAATATACAGAAAGAAATTACGGCACTGCCATAATGAAAATTATGGTACCGTAATTGCAACCCAGGTTGCCTGATTCTTCCATGGATTTCTTGCGAAGACAATTTTTTGAGCTATAGACCACCAAATTGAGATCCGAAAGAAGCTATAAACTCGTCTCAACGAGGAGAAGAGAGGGAGAGTGAAAACTCTAATTTTTATCTACTATCTAGAGAGAAATCAAGGGAGGTGTCCCTAGGGCACGACCTTGTGCTGAGAGGCATAGAGGCCACCTTAGGCCGCAGTTTTCACAAGAAATCTTCACCTGGAGGAGGAGACGATATCCCAAAAGTTTCAAAGTGAAAAGAGATCGATCGGAGGAGAAATCAACGAAAGAAGGATTGTCTGCACTGTTCATTGCGATTCTAGAGCAAAATTACAGGCTGTAATTTTCATTACAGCCCTGTGTAAAGTATTTTTCCCCTTTCTCTTCGATTTCTGATCAATCTAAACTATGGTTTATTATAATTTTTCTTCCATGCTAGCTTATACATCTTTTGGGACATGGGGGTGTAATCCCCTTGATTTATAATGACTAGATGATCCTTATTTCGTCATGATATTCTTGTTTTGATAATTCTACTTATGTGAAGATTGCCTTTAATTCTCCATAGATTCATATTATCTGCATGTTTTAGAGTTTTTGCGATATGGACCGAGAGGTGATTTGTGAAAACTTGGAACCCTAAAATTGAATGTTATGAACTCATTGTAAGAAATTAGGTTTGTTCTTATTTCTCGATTTTAGAAGTATATTGCCATGTTGGTAATCTGAACTTAGGATTGTGTTATTGAAATAAACATAATGATATTGTGAGAGATCAAGTATCGGATCGTTGGAGAACCATAAGTAGAACCTGTGAAAATTATAGTATGAAAATATGTAGTTTTCACTTGAGATGATTGACATAGAATTCGGATGCATGAGAGTGATCCTTGAGTTCTTTGTCAATGATTTACTTATATCTAACATTAAATAAATCTTGCATGAGAGTGAGGATTTGTTCTTTGTAAATTGTCTGCGAGAGAACAAGATGATTTCTTTATGAAGTAAATTATGTCTTTATCATAATAAGATTAGATTGACGAACACATATTTATATCTAGTCATGGAAATTAAGGTGGATGAAACCCTAGTCCCACTTTTTCTCTTAGATAGTTTGTGCACTTTCCTATCATTTACTTGCATCATATTCGATTTGCTTAGCTAGTGAGAAAACAACTATTTGGTACTTAACACGTAGGTCTCTGTGGTTCGATATCTTTTATTACTTTGAAGTATCCGTACACTTGCGGACTACAACAAGTTTTTGGCGCTGTTGCCGGGGACCTTAGTTTTGTTAATATCAAAATAGTTGTTAATATTGCTAGACTAAGTTTTATTTATTTTATATTTAACTTTGTTTTTTTTGCTTTTGTAGGTTTTGGATTTTCATACCTATGACAGAACTGTGATATCTGAAAATTTTAAATTTGCTTGTGTTTTTATTCTGAGAAAATTAAAAAATATATATTTTGATTGATTGGTATTGGATAATCTTTCTGTTATTGATAGATTTGAAGATATGTCTTTTAATCACAATTCATGGGCAAATAAAAGAGGTGAGGTATACATGCCACAAGGTAAATATGAAGATAATTCATTGTACACTCTTAAAGATAAATTAGACTCTTATATGCACCCTGTTAGGACATCTTATTCTTCTATTAGGTGTGATATTTGTGGATGTTTTGATCATTATACCTCTGACTGCCAATTTTTAAATCCCAATTCACCATGGCATCAAGATGATCAACATAATTCTAGATGGGAAAATCACCAAACTTCTTTTTATGATGATTGCTCAAATCATATTTTTGAACCATGCTTTGAGGACCCTAGAAAAATCTAGCTTAGAGTTGATGTTTAAATAGTTCATGAAACAAAGTGAGGAGTCACATGAGACCTTTAAAGAAATGAATTATATGATGGATAATATGAGTGCTAATTCTGAAATGCTAGAAACCCAGTTAGCACAACAAGCTTGTTTATTTGAGTTTGATTCGGAAACTGAGAAAATTGATTTAGAAAAGTCCCCCTCTGATTTTGATTGTTTTGAAATTAACTCTTTTGTGAAGATTAATGAATCTCACTCTGATTTTGATAATTTTGAAATTGATTCATCTGATAAATTATTTGTGAAAAAATTTGAGGAAATTGATTTTGAAAAATCTCTTTTTGATTCTAGTGATGAAATAGATTCTTTTGATGATATATTATTTGTGGTTAAATCTGATGAAGGATATGAGGGAACTGATTTAAAAAAGTCTTACTCTAATTTTGTTGATAATTTTGAAATTGATAAATTATTTGATTATGGACATAAGGAACTTGAAAAAGATTTGAAAATTATAAATACTCATGAATCTCACTATGATGTTTTGTCCATATCTATTGTTCAACCTTCTGATTTATTTGAAAAATTATGTTTTATTGAGGAATTTAATGTGAAACAGAAAGACTATTTTGATGATCCAATACTTGAATCTTTTGATGGAAGTCCTACTCTCATTGCAATTGAAGATATAATTTTGAAGAAAAGGACTAATGATTTTGCTTACTGACAAATTTAAAAAGATCATTGAATATCCTTTGAGTGGAATTGAAATTTTTTATTTTAGTTTCTGCATATTTGAGAAAGCCACGTCAATTGTAATTTACATGAAATTTTGGATATTTGGATTAGTGGCTAAACTATTTGGATAGCGGAAAAGGAAACAATTATATGCTATTTACTATGGTATTGATACACCTACTTCGCCATGATGCTTGAGTTTTGGTCAAGCTATAGACCTAAAAATTAGTGCTTCTTGGGAGGCAACCCAAGCACTCTTACTTAGCTTAGTTTCTGATGGAGGCAGGAAGCACAAGCCACGAAGATACAAGTGGAGCATAAAGTTACCGTAGGCAAAGGCTCGGAGTCTCACACACAAATAAGCTAGCAAGCTCAATGACAAAAGCTAGCACAATAATTAGAAAAAAAACTACCTCAAGTGATACTCAACCAGCTTCAAGCTCACTTGTCAAATAAGAAGATGTTGCAAATCAGACCAATCGCTTAAAATCAAGCCAATCAAGGGCTCTCATCAAGCTAACGCTCATATGAAGATAAGGCAACTTCAACGTCACCTTGCAATTTTGGTTAGCCTGCCGACTGGAGATCTCACGAAGCGCACAAGGAAACCTTGCAACGTTCACATGCAGCCAACAAAGGAAACATCAACGTCTCCTTCACTCAGCCCACATGGAAGCTGCAACGTTCTCTCGCCAACAAATCTCCAAGTTTTAGCTATATATATCTCCTCTCGCAAGAATCATTGTAATAGACAAAAGTTGTTGAAATTGAATCGTATGAAGTAGTTTTCTAGTATCTTCCTCTTCTATCGGATGTGCTCCTCCTTATCCTTCTAGGGCCGAGCCCCTTCCTCCTCTCTTCCCCTCTCCTCCATCCTCTTCTTCCTCACAAGTTCAATCTTCCAGCTGCAACAGTTCCAGATTTTCAGAATTTTCTGAGTTCGCCGCCGACGATCCACCGGCCGGATCTCCACAAGACTTCGGCCACCACTCCCCCTCCCGAAGACAAAGCCACAGCCACCGGCATCCATCCATCCGACTCTTCGATCACCGGAATCAAACTTTCGTTCGAATCCTCTGTTCTCGCCAGCCTTCCGTCCCACTTCCGCCTTTCATCGTCGTCCGCCTCCGACCGGCCACCGCATAACCCGAAACTCCGGCCACCTGTTTGCCATCACCACATCAACTCCCAACTGTAACAGGTTCGGCATCCGTGCATCACTGGCCATCCGGTGAGGAGCCCTGCAACTCGCGCACCAACCCCTGTTTCCGCCCAGTTTCCGCCCTAGTCCCGCCTTTCACCATCTTCCTCCTCCGACCGGCCACCATCCGCCCCGAAACTCCGGCCATGCCCTGTCATCAATCATATCAACCTCCAGACGTAGCAGTTCCGGCGATCGTGCACCATAGGACGAACGCCGACGATCCCTGCTCTAATCCCGCACTTCCCCTGTTCGGTTGAACATCCGCTTCTCCGCTTCCGCCTGTACTCCGACGCCATCCTCACCACCTCTCGTCGGTGCTCTGACTTCTTCAACATCATTCCATCTCGACTCTACGCCGCCGACAGACGATCCAAGTCCTAGCGCCGTTGATCGGCGCTTGCCTCCATCCCTCTGTTTTCTAGACTCCCTTATCTCCTGTTTATCTGCTCTGCTTTAAAACTTAACTGATTCAGCTTCTTCTTGCAGGTATTCAATGTGCTTGGACGTGACAGAACCCCTGATCTCTGATACGATCATGAAGAACAGGTGCTTTAAGCAATCGGTGTAACAAAGGTCTTGAACTTTGGTCAGATAATGAAGCACATATCTTGCTCTTTCATTTGGACCAGATGATATATCTTACTCGCATGAAAGATCCGGAAGCCCAAATTTTGATTGATTCATAAGAACTAATTTAGTTCTATAATGTGGTTCATTTAGTTTGAATATTGGATAATTGGAACCCATTATTTGACAGGGCTACTTATCTTAACTTATTATTTCTATAGTCCTGGAATTCTGGTTGCTTTATGAAGTTTTGATGAATAAATAAATTGATTTTTTAATTAGGAGTATTTTAATTAGTTAAATTGCATATTCTTAATTAGTAGCATTGTCACACGCTTTCGTCCTACATCAGTTTCTTTTATTTTAGTTTATTTTTAGAATTAATTTTTCTTCTCTTTTTGCAGGGAAAATCAAACTTTGCGCAAAATACGACATTGCCGTAATCTTTTCCACGGTGCCGTAATTTCGGCCAATTTCTTACCCAAGACTTTTCTGAAGTTTTGTGAAAAATACGGCGGTACCGTATTCTTTTTCATGGTATCGTAAGTTTGGCTAATTTTTGACCCAAAAGTTCTTTGACTTTTACGGCAGGGCCGTAATCATTTTCATGTGCCGTATTTTTGAGTGATTTTTGACCCAAGAGTTTTGAGACTTTTGTGCAAAATACGGCAGTGCCATAACCATTTTTACGGTGCCGTAATTCCATCATATTTCTGACCCGAGAGTTGTATATATTACGGCACTACCGTTAGGAATATTACGCCCGTAATGTTAAAACTACATTCTGCTTATCTGATTAGGTCTTTTCTCGCTGTGATTTTAAGAAACTGGAAATGCAAAATTTTTGATCGTTGGCACAAACATGAACTGCTCATCTTTGTCTATTTTTTGGATATTTTTGTTGAATTTTAAAGTGCATGGATCATCCTATAACACATAGCATCTTTTGGTACTTGATTAATTTCTGCGGCAGTTTTTTTTTTAACTAATCTGATTAGCTCTTTTGCTACAGATTTTTAAGATGCTTTAATGAGTTGAAACATTGATCTTTCACTTGAAATTGGAAGAACATGTTTCGTTCTATCTCGTGGATTAGTTATTTTCATTAAAATATTTTCTGACAAGTCTAGGAAGCATGGCAACTTTTGGTAACTGATTAACTTCTGCAGTAGTTTTTAATTTAGTAATCTAATTTGCCTTCTTTTTGTTAATACCCTAAATTCATGACAGATTTTGATCCTTTAATTTTCATGCGTTTGGAAAGAACAAGTTTTGTTCTTCCGCATGGTTCTATCTATTTTCTTTATGGATCATTAAATCTCATTCTTGGGTATAGCTACCTTTCATAAATAAATCAGTAGCTGCTCTATTTACTTTCAACCTGTTATTGCTTCTTTTGCCTCTAGATTCAGAAATCTTCAAGAGCTACTGTCTTCCACCTCTTGTGGAGCACCACCAACAACCTCTTACTTTTTCAACTGCCTCTGTTTCTATTGATTTTATTTATTTTATTGATTTTATTTATTTATTTTTGCAGCAGAATCTTCATATAGTGACTCTGATTTTTTTAGTTGTGCATTGTTATCTCTCGCACCATCGGTCGACGTCTTCACTTCCATGACTGTAGTCTCCAGCAGGCCACTGGAGATTCTTCATCATCACTCTACTGTTGGCACCATCATTGCTAGCAGCTTTTCAGCTAGCATCTGTTCCACCTCTGCTTCTCGCCTACATCAGCTCTTTCCACCGACACCCCCCTTCGGACCTCCAGCGATATCTCCGATTACCTCTTCAGAAAAATTTTATTTTTGCTATGTAAGGGACTATTTTTTGATGTGAGCCTTATGTATTTAAAATTGTGTAAGTAAATTTTCAGAAGGCACATCTTTGGACCTAGCCACATCTGCCCTGACACTACACCCCGGATGACTATTGATATATAGTTTTGTGGGTATTGTTTGCACTTTCTAGTGATCTTATTTGGTATAATTGTATGGTATTGCTACCTTATTTCTTTTGCTATTTTCTATGATTGTATCACTCACCGAGATTTCTATTCGATGTGGTTGCTTGAATATATCATTTTACACTTTTGACTATGATTGTATGAGTTTCACGCTTCACACCTTTTGCATTGATTTTGACATTTTTGATATTTACAAATTTTTATGACTTGTATCCATATGATAAGAGGTGTGTGGATTTTTCTATGATGATGAATGTTTATGCATGTTAATGAATGAAGATATACCTATTATGCTGAATTTATTTCTTCAATATATATCTACTTGTTGAAATGCTTCATTGATTGATGCATAAGGTTATGGGTAGGTATGTTGTTTGATGAATGAAATTTAAAAGTGAAACATCTTTCTTGAATAAAATGAGCATATGAGTGTAATTTTTGAATTGATGTCAATTGATTAACCTAGTTGATGTTTAGTTTATCTTACTATTTGTTGGGAAGAAAGAATCTAAGATCCAAAAATAGAGAGAGACTCCCCTACTTGGCACTGCGTAAAATTGGTAGTGGTACCGAAGATATGGGTTGAAGTCTGTTAAAAAAAAGAGAGAGAAAAAAAAAAGAAAATGACTCCTCTACTTGACACTGTGTAAAATTGACAGTGGTACCGAAGATAAGAGTTGAAGTACAAATAAAAAGTGTGTATCTATGTGGTTACATACAATCAAAAAATAAAAATAAAAAAAAAAGAGCGAGACATTTTGAGTGGAAAAAGATTTTGGATATCTTATTCCTATAAACAAAGGTATGATAGATTTAAACTAAAACTTGGGTGAATACATGAGACTGAGATTCTTTTTATTATGCGAGTTGTGAAATTTTATTTGATTAAAGTTGTGCATCTTAAAGATTAATTTCAGAGGACGATGTATTTATTTGAAATTTTATGTAACGGTTGGTGGAATATTTCATGAGTGATTATATTTTTAAAATTTATTTTTCATAAAAGAGCATATTTTCCATACTTAGCATTGTTCTTTATTCTATTTATTTGCTTAAGGACAAACAATGTTTGAGCCTTATGTGTTTGATGACACCAAAATTCATAGTATATTTTGTGTCATTTCATTAGTCTTTTTTTGTCATATTTATGCTATTTTGCTTATTTTTAAACCCTATTCCTCAAATATTGCGGAATCTACATCATTTCTTATTTTTGATGATTTTTAGTAAAAAAGTGTCATATTTTGATGGATTTCGAAAGATTTGAACACACCAATAGATTCCAAACGTCGAGACGAAGCTGCTTGTCAATTTTCATGCAAATCGGAGCAAGTTTAAAAAATTACACCCCCGGGTGTAATAAATATTATGGTACCGTAATTTCTGCCCAGAAAGCACAGAAGTAAAATTTTGGCAGTGCCGTAATAAATATTACACGACCATAATTTCCACCACAAATTGTAAGATCCAAGGATCTTAAGTCCTGGTAAGCATTATTTTTGATTTAAATAAACTCGTTGGCTGTGATATTGTGTTCATGATTTAAATAAAATTATTGACTGT
>JANTFE010005910.1:18845-30045 GCA_027562315.1 Costus pulverulentus
GAACGTATGGGAGTTAAGAGAAGGGGGTTACACTTTTGGTTCTTACCATAAGTGGTAACCGAATCTTTCTATCTTAGTCTCTCACGTTTTCGAAGCTTGCTCTCTCGTTTCCTCGTGTGGTGGGTTGCTTGATAATTTTTCTTGCAACAACGAAGAAGAGGAGTTCGGCCAACAAAGAGATAGCATATCTCCTCTCCAAGTTTCGATCAAGGACTCCTTAGTGCCTTGCTAGTACAAAGAGCACAAGGAAGAAGCCATCAACATCTTGTGTGTGATTCCTTTGGAGAAGAGGCGCTTTTCCCCTTTCTTCTTCCAAGCCGCCACTCAAACTATGGCCATGGTAATGCTTCAATTAATCCTTTCATGGTTGATTATATTTCAAGTCAAGCGATCCATGAAACCTAGTTTTCCCGCCTATGCAAAATTTTCGAAATGCATGTTACCTAGGTTTCCTTTCATATCGGAGGGACTCTGAGTCAAGAAGGCCACCCGGTCACCTTCTTTAGTGAGAAACTGAATGTTGTTTGTCAGCGTTACTCCACATACGACAAGGAATTTTATGCCATTGTTCAGTCGCTTCGTCAGTGGAGGCACTATCTCCTCCACCGTGAGTTCGTCCTCTATAGCGACCACCAGGCCTTATCGTTCCTTAGTGCCCAAAAGAAATTTGGTGCCTGCCATACGAAATGGGTTGAGTACCTCCAGCAGTACTCATTTGTGATTAATCACAAGGCGGGGAAAGAAAACATGGTAGCGGATGCCTTGAGTCGTTTCCGCACCCTCCTCTGCGTGATGCGAACACGCATTAACACCTTCGACCATGTTAGCCCCTGATCCTAAGTCTCCCTACCAGCTCTGTGAGGGCTATCTCTTCTTGGAGAATCACCTATGCATTCCCCGCACATCGCTTCGAGATCATCTATTGCTCGAGCTGCACGCGGGTGGCGTTGTCGGCCACCATGGCCGGGACAAAACCCTTGACATGGCGGAGGAGCACTTTTTCTGGCCCTCCCTTCATAAGGACGTGGAGCGCATTGTGCGCCACTGTGGCACCTGCCAACTGGCCAAGCCACGTCCCCCGAACACTGGTCACTACACACCGTTACCTGTTGCTGACAACCCTTGGCAACACCTCAGCATGGATTTTGTCTTAGGGTTGCCCTGCACCGCGTCCCGATTCGATTCCGTCTACGTGGTCGTAGATCGATTATCGAAGATGGCCCACTTCATACCCTACTCGCGAACCGCTGATGCGACCCATGTCGCGCACCTGTTCTTTCGGGATATTGCCCATCTCCATGGTCTCCCCGGTACCATTGTGTCCGATCGTGACACTCGCTTCGTGGGCCACTTCTGGCACTCCCTGTGGACTCTCATGAGCACTATGCTAAAGTTTTCCACTGCCTACCATCCCCAAACTGATGGGCAAACTGAGGTTGTTAACCGTAGTTTGGGCAATTTGCTTTGGTGTCTTATCGGTGATCACCCGAGGTCTTGGGAGACCATTCTCCCCATGGCCGAATTCGCGTATAACACCGCGGCTAATAGGTCCACGGGTCTTAGTCCCTTCCAGATCGTTACGGGCCGTCAACCCCGCAAACCTATTGACCTACATGACCTACCCATGGAGTCCCATTTATCTGAGCATGCATTATCCTTTGCCCAGCATATAGCTAGTTTGCATGACGAAGTTCGGCATCGTATCCTTTTGGGCAACACTCATAATGCGATGAAGGCCAACGAGCATCGTAGGCCACATCATTTTTCTATTGGTGAGTCGGTGAGGGTGCGCATCCACCCTGAGAGAGTGTCAAACAGCGCTCATTTTAAGCTCCAGCCACATTACATGAGGCCCTATGCAGTGGTGCGGCGGATCGGCTCCAATGCCTATGTGCTGGATGTACCCGACGACCTGGGAATCCACCCCGTTTTCAACGTAGCGGATCTGCTTCCATTCTATGGTCCATTGGAGGAGTCATCGGACCCCGACGAACCTCAACCCCCAAGTTCTCCGGAGGAGAACTCCTCATAGCACACAGCGAAAGCTGATGCAAGAGCACACAACATGAAAGAAGGGGAAAATCTAGCCCCGATGATAGCCCGAAAGGGAACACAACAAATCTGGCACGCGTGTACCTTGGACTACTCTTTGGTAATGGCACCAAAAACTTGTTGTTAAACCGCAAGTGCACAGGTATACGAAGTAATAAAAAAGTATCGAATCAACAGGGACCTACGTTGTCGAATACTAAATAGTTGATTTCTTACTAACTAGGCAAAACGAGATTGTGAGAATAGCAATCGGTAACTAAAAGCGGGATTATCAGAGAGAAAAGCTGGGACTAGGGTTTCGTTCACTTAAACTTTTATGACTAGACATGAATAAGGATTTCGTTGATTCAATTTCATCATGAAGAAGATATTATCAAAGGATGAACTCAAGGATCACTTTCGTGCATCCGAGTTCTAGAATCTCTATTGGAGTCTCAAGGATCACTTTCGTGCATCCGAGTCTTGAAACTAGTTTTGCTCAAGGACCTCCAACGTTCCGATCTTTGCTTTCGCACAAGATCTCCACGTTTGACAAATAGACTCGATCTATGGATTCATGTTATAATCATGACAATTATTTTACTAGAAAAGATCAAGATGGATCTAACCTAAGGAAGGGATCCTAACATGCAATTCTAGGGTTCCAAATTCTCAAGCAATTACCTTTCAGTCTCAAGTGAAAATTCTAAGAAGATAATTAATAATATGAACTTAAAGAGAGTCTAAGCACAATTATCACATGAGCAAAATCATCATGCTAAAATCAAACTCAACGAAATATTGAAAAATAAGTTATCTAATCATTAAAAGTCAAGTGAACTACTCCCCCATGTCCCAAGAGTAGTTTAAGCTAGCATGGTGAAGGAAATATAATATTCCATAATTTAAAAAAATCAAAAATCAACAAAAGGAAGAGTTTTTAGAAAATACGGCCGGAGATCGTCTGAATCGAGCGCGGCGGCGAAACCCTCCACGGCGGCGTGGATCGCGATTTCTCCCTCCACGGTCAATCAAAATTGGGGCCTTTTGTCTCTCTGTAATCCTCTCGTGAAAAGCTCCCTTTTGTTTCTTATGGCATCGAATATAAACTTCTGAATCATCCACAATCATCTCCGCAAAAATCGGGCATTGAAATTGACCTAGGAGTCGCGTTCAAAAACTGAAATACAGTAGTGTAATATCTTACGACATTGCCGTAAAATCCATCGATCATTCTATTATGAAATTGCTGAAACATACGGCACTGTAATTTGGTTTACGGCAGTGCCGTAAAGTCGGCTGAACTTTCTGGTCGAATTCGTTAGGAAAATACGGCCCGTAAACTGGTTTACGGCAATGCCGTAAAATCGGCTAAGGTTTCTGTTCCGAAAGCGCCCCAAAATACGGCCGTGTAAATTCTTACGGCGGTACCGTATTTTTGCGAAAACCTTCTGTTTGGAAAATCACCAAAATACGGCCATGATCTCGATAATACGGTAACCGTGAAAAATACGGTACCGTAAAATCCTTTACGGTCTTGCCGTATTTTTGGTTTTTTGCCTCGATTTTCGTGAAATTTCTTGGGTGCCTTCTTTTTGATGATGAGAACTCTTTCCATGTATTTGATTTTGCTTGAAAATGCCTAAAATAGCATCTTTTTGCCTGAAAAATATAAAAAAACCAAAACAGAAGTAGACATTGCAATATTTGATGGGTTTAGCATGGAGACAAGTAAAAGATCCTCAATTTAGCTTGAAAAGGTATCTAAAATGATGCAAAATATACTACATATTTTGGTGTCATCAATGGTGCCCCAAAAATTTTCTACAGAAAGTTCCTCGGGGTATGATAGCCTCTGTAAGTGCACGGATTAATCGAAGTAATAAAAAGATATCGTTCCCAACGAGGATCTGACGGTCAAGTACTGATTACACGATCGATCTATATCTAGACGAATCAAACCGTGATTTTTTTTTTTGGAATCTTCTAATGCAGGAAAATAGAAAGGTGGTTTTAGGGTTTTGGCTATAAATCAATTCGGATAAATTCAGGATTTAGGGTTTCACTGCGTTGACAAATATGAATTTAATAAAAATAGATCTTTGAACAGAAAAATATAGTTTTGAAAGGGATTTTTCCTAAGGTACAGATTACCTCCTCCCGAAGCATAATCCGGTATCTAACTATGTTAACTCCGTACTCTCGTGACAGTTAACATAGTTAGACCCTTTAAGTTCTATAAAAAACCATGTAAATCCTTCAAACGAATCCAAACTACTCCCATGATTGGATTCGTAGGTTTGACAAGAATAGATCCGATGTCGCGATTCACCTCTCGGTCCTTCTCGCGACGTCTCAAATGCACTAAAACTTGGCTAGATAATTAAAGCGGGATACGTACAATTCTAATCAAATCAAATCTATAAAATTCAATTCAATCCATAAATCGTCAACAGGCTAATCCCTAAATCCCAAAAAGATGGTTTACACGTTCATATTCAAAGCAAACAACATGTTCATCGATGAATTCAACATGTAATCTCTTAAAAATTGTGCAAAGAGACACTAGAAAGGTAATTAGAGCTCTTCCCCTTGATCTGGTGATGAAGATGAAGCGTCAAATCCCCTCCTTTGCGTGATCTCTCGCCGGAATTTTGCCCTAAAACTGATTTCCGCTGCTGCCGCTACAGCTATCTATTTTCACGCCTCGAAGCCCCTGAAACCCTTCCAAAACCCTTCCTTTTATAGTCTAATCAGTATAGAACTAGTCTTGGAAGGTTTCTGGAGAGTTTGGTTCAATTTTGGTTCAGTTTGGAGTCGAATCGAGTGAGAAACACGAAAAGCGGACGTTTTTACGGTCCGTGATGAGTTTACGGCCACGATCGTAAAAGCCTTTGTGTGTACAACACTTAAGCCACAGAAATATTCATGGCCTGTGATGGATTCACAGCCTCACCCGTGAAAGTTTCTGTGAGCTTTTTAACTTAGCCGTGTTTCGCCCTGTGCTCGAACTCAAGATTACGGCCGACCCAGAATTACGGCCAAGGCCGTAATTTTCGCATTCTTCACTATTTTGACTCCAAATTCGACGTGTAAGATCGTGATTTCCTCGGGAATCGTGCTTTGGGTTTAAAACCCTCAAAATCCATCATTTTTAGGCCATTTTACCTATATTTTCACAAAAACCAAGAAAACTGAAGATTCTGTGCAAAGTAAGATAAAAACACTAAAAGTTACACAAAAATCATGCAAATAAGCCCAAAATATGATCTAAAACATAGGCAAAAACACGATGTAAATGCAAACGCATCAAAAACCCTAGGCTTAGAATTTTGCTTGTCCTCAAGCAATATCTCGATATGTATAAAGAATGTAAAGATAAGGATTTTTCAATTGTTTTTGCCCCTATTAATATCCTCAGTTTACAAATTAAGCAATCAATATTTCAAACTCAAGTAATTCAAGAAAAATCATAATAGAAATAAATTCCCAAGAGGTTACAATCCAAGAAAGATAAAATTCACAATTCATGTCATAACATCCATTCAACACATACTAAGCATCAAATACTTTCACCTTAATAAATCCATTTCACTTAACAGATAAAATTTCTACTTCAAGAATTTCAGTGATGTTAAAGATAAGAGATTTTTAAAGCAATTTGGTCTTTAAACTGTTATATGCTATTTATTGTTAGCATCATAACATTGTTTAAAGTATACCACAGAGTAGTATAATATAACTCATAGTCTCAATCATGAAAGTCAGCGGAGTTGTCCACATGGCCTACAACTTTCTCTTTTTCTCCATTTTCATCCTCTTTTTTTTTTATTATTAGACTTCAACTCATGTCTTAGGTACCACTGTCAAATTTAACAGTGCCAAGTAGAGGAGTCTTTTCCCCCTTTTTTTTTTCTGGAGAAAGCCGGTCAGTGGCATGGTACTTAAATCGTTGTTGATACTTGATCGCAACAGATTTAAAGTATACCAACTCGTAGTATAATATAACTCATGACTTAAGATTTCTCAACTAGAGGAGTTGGAGCAAATCTCAGTTAAATAAATATCACCAAATTCTATTCATAAAAATTCTCATCATGTAGAAATAGATAAATTAAACTTTAAGTATAAAGATACTATACACGTGTCATATGAATTTACTCAACAATTTAAGTCTACATGAAATTTCAGAAATTCCCTAACTCATCAAATCGACCATTCAAAATGTTTCCTAAGTCCAAAATCAAGGGTAAAACAAATTTGATCATCCTTAAAAATCATAAACATTCAAAATATATATCTATAAAGCTTGAAATAAAATAAAATACATGAAGGCACCCTAGACTTAAATTGTTGCACATACATAAATATTAAAATCAATGAATCATAGATTTCAAAATAAAAATTGTTGCAAGAGTTCCCTTTATAATATATAATGATTCCCTATGCAATTATATCAAAATATGGAAACATGAACCAGTAAAATCTAGAAATTGTATTACATTAAAGATAATCATATTTTACAATGTAAACAAGTTTCAAACATTAACTACCATCATGTTTCACTATCAAAATCATATTAACCATACTCACAAAGAAAATGTCATCATCACGGTCAGTACATGATTCACGGCTGCACCCGTGATGATCTTGTTAATCACTATTCTCTCATATAAAAATTTTCCAAAAATTCCTACAAGTAAAACAACTTATCAGAAGATTTTCCATCAATAAAAATTCATCAATACATGCTGCAAAAATTCCTAAAAATTTAAATAAAATCAAAAACTAAAAACTAAGAATGCAAAAATTAATAGAATTCAAAAACTTTGGGCTGCTTCCCAAAAGCGCTTGTTTAAGGTCATTAGCTTGACCACAGCTTCATGTCATCGTGGAGTTGGGGAATCTGTGCCATAGTAGAGAGCATATAATCTTCTACTTTTTCTTTGTCTCATCAGTGTGTCCACCAAATATATCCAGTTAAGCAGGTGGATCCAAGTTGCATTGACCAGTACATGCATAGAAAAATAGAAGTTAGAGTCATGCAAAGAATACTCAATAATTTTTCTGTATTTACCCAAGAGTAAAATCATGCATTCTTCCTTTAGATTTACATTAGCAATGGGAAGAAGATTAGAATTAAAATCAAAGATTTCATACCTTGGAAGAAAACTGGAATTAAGATCAAAAAATTCATGCTTTGGTTTGATCAATAAGTTTTCAAATTTTATTTTTGGTTTTTCAGTTACCTCAATGCCAATGTAATCAATAATCTCATGTGTTATCATCTTTTCGGTACCACTTGTGCTTGAATTTGATTCAAAAATTATTTCAATCACCTCATCAGCATTATCCTTAAAATCATCTCCTTTATCATCTGTCATGCCAATTTTCAATGAATTTTCCTGGAGAATAGGAATTGATGGTTCACAAGGAGGTGGTGGTGTAATCTGCACAAGATCCTCTTCCTCATAATTTTTCTCAATTTCTTTCTCTTCAATGGGGCATTTCATCCTAACACAATCAAATTCCTCCCCATCTATCTCACTATTTTTTACTTGAGGATCCTTAAATTCATCACCTTTTTTCTCATAAGAATCCAAAAGTTCAAATTTCTCTTCAAATAAGTCCCAAATATTTATGCTGTAAGACACTTCATTATGTGAGAGGGAACTAGATGGCTGGTAAAATATTGAGGAAGGTAAATCAAAATCATCCAAATCGTCAAAATTTGCAGAAGTTAAATCACAATCATCAAAATTTTTAAAATCATCAAAATTTGAGGAATCATTAAAATTTGCAGAATCATCAAAAATTGCAGAAGGTAAATCAAAATCAGGAGTCATGACTAATGATTGATCCATCTCTACAAAATTCTCATATTCATCATGGATTTCCTCCTCTATGTCCTTTTTATTAGTGCCAAAAGACATACTATGAATTTTCTCATTTTGTTTTGTCACATCAGCTAAAATATTTTCAAGCTTGGCTTTTTGTAGTTGCATATTTTGTTCCCACTCATTTTGTTTTTCCATAGTATAATTTTCAAGCAAGGCTACTAAGTTGGATTCTTTAGTATCCTCATAGTGTGGTTCTGAAATATTATTTGAGAAATCCTCATAAAAAAAATTTGGTGATTTTCCCATCTAGAATTATACTGATCATCTTGGTACCATGATAGATGAGAACTGGCAGGATTTCCAAATTGGCACTCAGAAGGATAATGATAATAACTTCCACAAATATAACAAGTAACATATTTCAAATCGGAATATTGCATGCTTGAATAATCAGTGTTTTGAGTAAAAGAATTTACTTTTGCTGCAGGTGATTGAAATGGATCTGTGTCATATTCTCTTGTCTGCATCGTCGGTGGCACATACGTCTGACTTGACCATTGACATTGATTAAACATCAATTTTTTTTCAATTTATGCAAAAAATTCAAAAAATACAAAATGTAAAACAAGAAATACAAAATAAGCATAAAATATCTAGTCAAATGATTTTTGGCACAAGTTTGCCTGTTCATACAATGTGTCAATAAAAAAAAAGAAATAAAATAAAATAAAATAATTGTAAAGAAAAAAAAATATGAAAAACAAATAAAAACAAAAAACAACAAAAATAAAATAAAATAAAATAAAAATGTGTAGTCTATAAATTTCACGATTAAATCAATATTGACTAGCTTGATCCCCGGCAACGGCGCCAAAAACTTGATAGCCTCCGCAAGTGCACGGATTAATCGAAGTAATAAAAAGATATCGTTCCCAACGAGGATCTAGCGGTCAAGTACCGATTACACGATCGATCTATATCTAGACGAATCAAACCGTGATTTTTGTTTTGGAAACTTCTAATGCAGGAAAACAGAAAGGTGGTTTTAGGGTTTTGGCTATAAATCAATTCGGATAAATTCAGGATTCAGGGTTTCACCACGTTGACAAATATGAATTTAATAAAAATAGATCTTTTAACAGAAAAATATAGTTTTGAAAGGGATTTTTCCTAAGGTACAGATTACCTCCTCCCAAAGCGTAATCCGGTATCTAACTATGCTAACTCCCTACTCTCGTGACATTTAACATAGTTAGACCCTTTAAGTTCTATGAAAAACCATGTAAATCCTTCAAACGAATCCAAACTACTCCAGTGATTGGATTCGTAGGTTTGACAAGAATAGATCCGACGTCGCGATTCACCTCCCGGTCCTTCTCGCGACGTCTCGAGCGCAATACAACTTGGCTAGATAATTAAAGTGGGATATGTACAATTCTAATCAAATCAAATCTTTAAAATTCATGTAAAAGATTTGAAACAATATATTCAATCCATAAATCGTCAACGGGCTAATCCCTAAATCTCAAAAAGATGGTTTACACGTTCATATTCAAAGCAAACAATATGTTCGTCGATTAATTCAACATGTAATCTCTCAAAAATTGTGCAAAGAGACACTAAAAAGGTAATTAGAACTCTTCCCCCTGATCTGGTGATGAAGATGAAGCGTCAAATCCCCTCCTTTGCGTGATCTCTCGCCGGAATTTTGCCCTAAAATTGATTTCCGCTGCTGCCGCTACAGCCGTCTGTTTTCATGCCTCGAAGCCCCCAAAACTCTTGCAAAACCCTTCCTTTTATAGTATAATCAGTATAGAACCGGTCTAGGAAGGTTTCTTGAGAGTTTGGTTCAATTTTGGTTTAGTTTGGAGTCGAATCAAATGAGAAACACGAAAAACGGACGTTTTAACGGTCCGTGATGAGTTTACAGCCACGACCGTAAAAGCCACTGTGTGTACAACACTTAAGCCACAGAAATATTCACGGCCCATGAAGGATTCACGGCCTCACCCGTGAAAGTTTCTGTGAGCTTTTTAACTTAGCCGTGTTTCGCCCTGTGCTCGAACTCAATATTACGGCCGACCCAGAATTACGGCCAAGGCAGTAATTTTCGCATTCTTCACTATTTTGACTCCAAATTCGATGTGTAAGCTTGTGATTTCCTCGGGAATCGTGCTTTGGCTTTAAAACCCTCAAAATTCATCATTTTTAGGCCATTTTACCTACATTTTCACAAAAACCAAGAAAAATGAAGATTCTGTGCAAAGATAAAAACACTAAAAGTAGCACAAAATCATGCAAATAAGCCCAAAATATGATCTAAAACATAGGCAAAAACACGATGTATATGCAACGCATCAGGGTACCCAGTGACGGAAGCCACTCCCCGTGATTCCTGTGGGCAACTATCCGATCTAAGGACGGTTTCACGCGCACAAGTTAGATTTCCCATAGAAAGTTCCTCGGGGCACCCAGTGACGAAGACCTCGCCCCGAGAATCCTGCGGACAACTTCCGGAAGATTCACATACACAAGTCGAGTTTCCCACAGAAAGTTCCTCAGGGCACCCAGCGACAAAGACCACGCTCCGAGAGTCCTGCAGACAACTATGAGAGGATTCACATGCACAAGTCAGGTTTTCCACAGAAAGTTCCTCGGGGTACCCAGCGATGAAAACCACGCCCCGTGGAACCTACAACAAACTATATGAAGAAAGTCAAGCAGAATTGCCCCGACGACCCCGTTTTCATGTCCACAACCCTTCGTACCATGTTGAGCCATCCATGGAGGTCCCGGAGGAGCCCAATAAGGTGGTTATTCGGTGATCCCAAGGCCCATCTCACCCACCGGACCGCTTCGTGGGTATTATCAGCCCACTCTCCATCCACGCTGAAGTGACCCGGCCCAAGGACGCTACAAGTCAAACTCTGAAGAGCCCAAGTGCATATGGGCCTCACAACCACATCAGCAACATGGCCCAAGAGAAGGCTGCTACGATCGTTACACAGCCCAGTACTTCAAAATTCTGCTGCTTTGTCGCGGTATGCTCCGAGAGCATCTGATCGCCCAACCACCTCCTTACGAAGACCAGAAGACCATGCGCCATCTTCATAGAATATTAGGTAGAAGTTTGTTTTGTTTTTGTCTTGTAGCTACAGCTTGACTACTTTATGGGCTGCAAAAGTAGGTAGTTGTTAGGATTTACTGCTTACCTTGTTCCCTCTGTTGGGGTATGCCCTTAAGGCTAATGTTTGAGGCCTTGGGATTGTAACAGTATCATTGTATAAACTCTTAAGTTTATAAAGGCAATGGTTGTTATTCAGGTTGTT
>JANTFE010006001.1:0-10431 GCA_027562315.1 Costus pulverulentus
ATTATTCAGAAGTATATGTATTGCAGCAGATAATATAACAACCTGAATAACAACCATTGCCTTTATAAACATAAGAGTTTATACATGATACTGAAAGAATCCCAAGGCATCAAACATTAGCCTTAAGGGCATACCCCAACATGATGCACCAAGATGTAAGCTCCATGAGGGATGCGCCCCTAATCTTCTTTGTGCGTTTACAAAACAAAAAGAAAAAGCGGCACGCAGACCTCACATAAATACATCACAGTCATATAAGGGGCTTGACTATGACCACAACACGATGCACAATCATCTCATGCTTTTCTATATGCTCATGAAAACATAAAACTTCAGTTTTAGGTTCTTAGAAAATATGTCTTTCAACCTCAACGTCTCTTCGCAAATCAAGGATCTTACGTTTCTCTCAGGAGTCTACAAGTGACGCATGCATGCTCCAAGCACGCTTGTCGTCTACCCTTGCAATCCTTAACCTGCCAAGATTAGGACAATCATATGCCCATAATCTTTGACAAGTCCCACGTTGTAGGACTATCCTATATGCGTGGGGAGAAATTAATTCTCTCACATATGGGTCTAACCCACAAAGTGAAGAAAGCAAAAAATCAAAGAGATCTAATATATGTCAGGAACGAAAAACTTATAATTTTTCTTACTTAGAAAAATCCATGCGCATATGCAAATTTTTGAAAAAATTTCAGATGGAATGTGAGCATACAACAAAAGCATAAAACACCATTCGAGTTTGCAACCTGCCTCTGATACCACTGTTGGGAAACCCCGGGGATTTTAAAATATTACAGACAAACACAGCGGAAGCAATCCCTGAAATAGGCTAGTCCCCAAAACCCAAAAGATCAAGTCTTGCGAGGAGATCGACACAGTGAGTAGGAGATGATACCTTGATGCAAATCAGGAGATGCGATGCAGGCGCCCATGTGTGCACCCTCTGCAGTCTTGCACACAGCCGAACCTCGAGTCCTCTTCTTCCATGCCTGGTGCTAGCCTCGGGAAGAAGATCCATGCCTTTGGGAGACTTCCTCAATCACTTGTGCCAACTCCAGAGGAGATGCCAAGTAGAGGAGGTGGAGCTTCATCGGAGTCCAACTCTTGAAGCACTCCACCAAGATCAGAACAAGAATCAAGCCACGAGCCAAAACCGAACCATGGAGAGGAGGGCGGCTAGGAGCTAGCAGGAGTGGCGACAAGGGGGGAGGAAGGGGGTTTATAAACCCATGAATAGGTGCACCTCTTCACAAGTGAAGAGGCACACCTCTTCATGAAGAGACACACCTCTTTCAAGAGGTAAAACTCATTTTGCCCACTCCAAGCCCCATGCGCCCAGTTCATTCACCCATTCCAAGTGAGAAGCTCCAAGCCTCTCTCTTTAGTTGAGATGTCCAACTTGGATTTGTCCACTTCATGGAATTGCGCCAAGCTAACTCCAAGTAGCTTGCGCCATCTCCATTTGGCCCATTGGCCCAAATGGCTCATTGAGCCCATTTGGCCTATTGGCCCAACTTGGTCTATTGGGCCCATTTGGCCTACTAGGCCCAAAAAAACAAGTTAGCTCCAAATGATTCCTTTCATCTCATCTAGAACAGTGGTGCTGATGGATTCTCCCAAACAGATCCGAGTTATCCAATAGCTCGATCAAAAGGCTACTCGATCAATACGAAAACCCGAGTTTTAAGTTGTGCAACCCTGTAGGTTCCTCTGACGTTGGCAATGATGAACTTAGGTCATCACAAGTAGTGAGTGGCACCTAGCAGTGCATCGCTGCTACCCAAGTCTTCAGAATAGATATCACATCGACATCCCCATCATCGCAGCAAGATACCGATGCATTACAGTCTCTTTGCCGAACTGATATCCGATTGGACAAAGTGTGTCACCACTTTGTTTTTACCCAATCTCATGGTCATGACTAAATCAGGCTTTCACTTGGGTATGGCCATACACTTTCAGTCATGCAACCATAGGGGGCCCTGTGGATATCAAACTTCCCGTAGGAAGGGGCAAATCCTATGTCTATCCATTGATCTTCTCATATGGGTCGTGAAATACCCAATGACAACCGTTATGACCTCCCAGCTTACGGTGAGGCGTTAGGTTGTATCAAAGCATGTTCCTAACCATATAGAAGAGTCAATGACCTCAAGTCAAGGGATCAATGCATCTCCTGTCACTTGTGAGGTTAACTCATGACACCAAGTCAGAGCCTCACAACGCGTCGGTCCAGTATATCCACCACTGATATACCCATATGCCTGCGTTAGCACCCCGTGTGTAACCAGCCCATATACCAGTCTCACATATACCAGAGCTGTCCCTTATCCACTCAGGTACTCGACCAGGGACACACCTTTTGAGCACATATACAATCTGTCTCCAGGGACATTATTATCCGTGTACATAATCGCAGATGTAAACATAGCATAATAATGACAATGCCATAATGATATATTAAATATCAATATCAAGTAGTACAAACTAGACCAACAACGGGTCTAAGGGCATATACACCAACAATAATGATATATAAGTATTAATGTCAAGTAGTACAAAAGATAGACTAATACTAGGTCTCAGGGCATATACACCAACAGCAGAGGTCAATAAGGTCTGCAGGCTAAAAAGATCCATTTTTGGATTAAAGCAAGCATCTCGAAGTTAGAATCTTCGGTTTGATGAAGCTGTGAGAGATTATGGCTTTATCAAAAGTGATGATGATGCCTGTGTATATAGAAAATTCAGTGGGAGCTTGGTGACTTTTCTGGTCTTGTATGTCGATGACATACTATTCATCAGAACCGACTTCCCTAGTCTTTTGTCTATAAAGACATGGTTGGGGAAGTGTTTCGAGATGAAGGTATTAGGGGAGGCCGCCTATATTCTAGGCGTGAGGATCCACAAAGATAAATCCTATAAGCTTTTGGGCCTTAGTCAAAGTACATACAATGATAAGGTCTTGGAGAGGTTCAACTTGGAGCAATCCAATAAGGGATACCTTATAGTGAGACATGACATCATTCTCTCAAAGAGCCAATGTCCCACCACACAGGCTGAGAGGGATAACATGGTTCATGTACCCTATGCTTCGACAGTAGGATCGATCATGTATGCAATGTTTTATACTAGACCAGATGTGGCTTATTGATGACACCGAAATATGTAGTATATTTTGCATCATTTTAGATACCTTTTCATACTAAATTGAGGATTTTTTACTTGTTTTTATAATAAATCCATCAAATATTGCAAAGTCTACTTCTATTTTGGTTTTTCATATTTTTCAGACAAAAAGGCACTATTTTAGGCGTTTTCAAGCAAAATCAAATATATGGAAGAGTTCTCATCATCAAGAGGAGATCACCCAAGAAATTTCACGCAAATCGGAGCAAGCTAGCAAATTACGGTAATGCCATAATCTAGTTTACGGTACCGTAATTCCAAATGGTACCGTAAAATCCGAACACTGCCATAATTTGTGAAGATTTTCGAACAGAAAGATTTCCCAATTTTACGGTACCGGCCATAAGCAATATTACGGTACCGTATTGCGAAATGCGTCAGAACAGAAATCTTAGCCAATTTTACGGTACCGGCCGTAAGGGATTTCACTGCCGTATTTTCCAGCCGTTTCAGAACAGAGAGTTCAGCAAAGTTTACGGCACTGACCGCAAACTATTTTATGGGCCGTATTTTCCGAGATGACATCGGCACAGAAGACTCAAGAGATTTTACGACACCAGCCGTAAATAATTACACGGCCATAAAATCGGTTTTGAACGCGACGCCCAGGTCAATGTCCACGCCCGATCCTTACGGAGATGATTGCGGATGATCCAGAAGTTTATATTCGATGCTGTAAGAAGCAAAATTATGGAATATTGCATTTCCTTCGCTGCCGCACTCGATCCAGACGACCTCTGGCCGCGATTTTTCTACCAAAGCATCGCCTGGTGAAGGAGACAACGTGCCAGAAGTTTCAGATCAAAAAGAGACAAATTGGAGGAGAAATCAAGGGAAGAAGGATCGCCACCGCTGTTCACGCCTTCTTTTGTAAAATACGGCTGTGAAATACTTCACAGTCGTGCCGTATTTTCTAAAAACTCTTCCTCTTATTGATTTTTGATTTTCTAAAATTATGGAATATTGTATTTCCTTCGCCATGCTAGCTTAAACTACTTTTGGGACATGGGGGAGTAGTTCACTTGACTTTTAATGATTAGATAACTTCTTTTTCAATATTTCGTTGAGTTTGATTTTAGCATGATGATTTTGTTCCTGTGATAATTGTGCTTAGACTCTCTTTAAGTTCATATTATTAATTATGTTCTTATAATTTTTACTTGAGACTGAAAGGTAATTGCTTGAGAATTTGGAACCCTAGAATTGCATGTTAGGATCCCTTCCTTAGGTTAGATCCATCTTGATCTTTTCTTGTAAAATAATTGCCATGATTGTAGCATGAATCTATAGATCGAGTGTATTTGTCAAACGTGGAGATCTTGTGCGAAAGCAAAGATCAGAACGTTGGAGGTCCTTGAGCAAAACTAGTTGCGAGACTCAGATGCACGAAAGTGATCCTTGAGACTCCACTAGAGATCCTAGAGCTCGGATGCACGAAAGTGATCCTTGAGTTCATCCTTTGATAATATCTTCTTCATGATGAAATTGAATCAACGAAATCCTTGTTCATGTCTAGTCATAAAAGTTTAAGTGAACGAAATCCTAGTCCCAACTTTTCTCTCTGATAATCCCGCTTTTAGTTACCGATTGCTATTCTCACGATCTCGACTTGCCTAGATAGTAAGAAATCAACTATTTAGTATTCGACAATGTAGGTCCCTATGGATTCGATACTTTTTTATTACTTCATATACCCGTGCACTTGCGGTTTAACAACAAGTTTTTGGTGTCATTACCAAGGTTTAGACCAAGGGACACGCGTGCCAGATTTGTTGTGTTTCCTTTCGGGCTATCAAGTTTTTAGCGCCGTTGCCGGGGACCTAAGTTTTGTCGATGTTAGAGACGTTGAGAGTATTGCTAGACTAGGTTTTATTTATGTCTTATCTTTTTATTCTTTTCTATTTACTTGCATCATTTAATCAATCTGCTCTAGTGTGCACAGGAAATTCAATTCTGATGGCTGATCAATGATCATTGAGGGACTATGCAGCCCCTAATCTTCAAGGGATACACTTTAGCATTGCTAGACATGCAATTGAGGCCCCCAACTTTGAAATTAACCCCGCCTTTATCTCCATGATCTAGCAGAACCAGTTTAGAGGATCATCAATCGAAGATCCTTATTCACATTTATATATTTTTCTTGAATATTGTGATACCTTAAAAATTCATGGAGTTTCTGATGACGCATTAAAACTGAAATTATTCCCTTTTTCTCTCAGGGATCAAGCGCGAACTTGGTTCCATTCTCGTCAGCCCAATACCTTCACAACATGGGATCAATTATCAAATGCTTTTCTGATGAAATATTTTACTCCAGGCAAAACAATTCAGCTGAGAAACCAAATTACAAACTTCCAGCAAAAAGATGGGGAATCACTCAGCGAGGCATGGGAGCGGTTTAACAAACTACAAAGGAAGTGTCCTCACGATGGCTTGGTGGATGGGATTTTATTGCAACATTTCTATCATGGTTTATTGATAACACCAAACTAATTATAGATGCTGCTGCAGGGGGAACCTTGATGAGTAGAACAATTGATGATGCTTTAAAGTTGCTTGAGGATATGTCCCTGAATCATAGCCAATGGACTCCAGATGAAGGAATGCTATATTGTCATCGACATGATAAGAGTGAGAATGAGGATCAGCAAACCCTGACTAAAGAGGTTAGTGAGCCCATGTTAAGAAAATTTTCAGCTAGCCAAATCCAATCATTGCAAATTCAAAACACGAAAAGATTTGAAGATCTTGAAGAAACTGTTAGTCATATTGCTTCTCAAGTAGAATCATTAGTTACTTGCAGTAAAATTCTAGAAGAACGAATATCTAGATTAAACTTTGGGGAACATTGCAATGCCATTACTACTAGGAGTGGAAGACAATTAGAAGAGCCTAAAAGAAAGGTTGAATTTAAGGAAAAAGAGTCTTATAATAATCATGATGAGGAAGCAGAATTAGAAAGACCCTCTAAGCATGGACAAACCCTACCTAGTTCAACACCTTAAAAGGGTGATGAACCAAAATGGGATGTGTCATGTAAAGAAGATATTTCTAAGTCTGATTTACCTCCTCCTTATAGACCACCAATACCTTTTCCTCAAAGGCTAGTTCAAAACAAACTAGACAAACAATTTGCAAAATTCCTTGAAGTCTTGAAAAAACTTTACATTGATATTCCTTTTACTGATGCATTGTCTCAAATGCCTACTTATGCAAATTTTTTAAAAGAAACTTTATCTAATAAGAGAAAAATTGAGGACTACGGTACTGTGGCACTAACTAAAGAATGCAGTGCTCTTATCCAAAACAAGTTGCCACCATAGTTAAAGGATCTAGGTAGCTTCTCGATACCCTGTTCAATTGGCACTATGGCTTTTAACCGAGCCTTATGTGATCAAGGGGCTAGTGTAAGTCTTATGCCTTTGTCTGTGTGCAGAAAATTGGACATGGGAGCTCCTAAGCCGACTACAATTTCTTTGTAGCTCGCTGATCGATCAATGAAATATCTAGTAGGTATCCTAGAAGATGTTCCTATACAAGTTGGTAAGTACTTCATACCCACTGATTTTGTGGTACTTGAAATGGAAGAGGATGCCAAGATTCCTATTATTTTTGGTAGACCGTTCTTAGCCACTGCTAGTTCCTGTTGCACTATTCATGCCATTGATGACATAGTTTGTGAGGTTAGTTGTTTGTTTGATGATTCTTTTTCTGATGTTTCTTTTTCTGATTCTTTTTCTAATTCCTTGAACAATTCTTGTGAAAAAAAATGACAGTTCTAGTTTTGAGAATATTTTGATAATGAAAAACATGAGATTTTAGATTGTGCTACTTTTGATAACGAAAGTGAAAAGATCCCTAAAGTTGAGTTGAAAGTTTTACCTGATAACCTTAGATATGAATTTCTTGGTCCTAACTCCACTTACCCTGTGATTGTGGATGCTAAATTAGATGCCAGGGAAACTGATCTACTATTGAAGGTGCTAAGAATCCATAGAAAGGAAATTGGGTATTCCATTGATGATTTGAAAGGGATTAACCCTTCCTTTTGTATGCACAGGATTCACATGGAAGATGAGCACAAGCCGCATGTAGACTTTTAGAGAAGACTCAATCCATCTATGAAGGAAGTGGTGAAGAAGGAAGTACTAAAATTGCTAGATGCAGGTATTATCTACCCAATCTCAGATAGTAAGTGGGTAAGCCCTGTACACTGTGTTCCAAAAAAGGGAGGTGTTACTGTAATGAAAAATAAGGACAATGAATTAATACCTGTTAGAACTGTCACTAGTTGGCGTATGTGTATTGATTATAGAAAATTAAATACTAACACTAGGAAGGATCATTTTCCCCTGCCCTTCATTGATCAAATGGTTGAGAGACTAGCTAAACACTCATACTTTTGCTTCCTCGATGGGTATTCCGGATTTTTTCAGATTCCTATTCATCCTGATGATCAAGAGAAGATCACTTTTACATACCCATATGGTACCTTTGCTTATAGAAGAATGCCCTTTGGTTTATGCAATGCACCTGCTACTTTTCAGAGGTGTATGATGGCAATTTTTTCTGAATTTATTAAAGACTTCATGGATGTCTTTATGGATGATTTTTTGGTTTATGGTTCTTCTTTTGATGACTGCTTGGCTAATCTCTCTAGAGTTTTGCAGAGATGCGAAGAGACTAACCTTGTCTTGAATTGGGAAAAATGTCACTTTATGGTTAGACAGGGGATAGTTTTGGGCGATCTAGTTTCAGAGAGAGGGATTGAAGTGGACAAGGCCAAAATAAAAGAGATTGAGAAGTTGGCACCACCCACCACTGTCAAAGAGATCAGAAGCTTCCTAGGACATGTAGGGTTTTACAGGAGATTCATTAGGGACTTCTCTAAACTTGCTAAACCTTTAACTGATTTACTTTGTAAAGATGCCAAATTTTGCTTTGATGAGAAATGTCTGTGTGCTTTTCAGGAACTAAAGAAGGCCTTGACATCAGCACCGATCATGCAACCCACAAATTGGGACTTACCCTTTGAGCTCATGTGTGATGCCAGCGATTATGCAGTAGGAGCAGTCTTGGGACAGAGAAAAGATAAGAAACCTCATGTTATTCACTATGCCAGCAAGACTTTGGATGAGACACAGAAAAATTACACTACCACTGAGAAGGAATTATTGGCCATAGTATTTGCTTTTGATAAATTTAGGTCATACTTGATTAACTCCAAAGTAGTAGTGTACACTGACCATGCAGCTGTGAAATACTTAATGTAGAAAAAAGATAGCAAACCACGATTGCTCAGATGGATTTTGCTCTTATAGGAGTTTGATCTGGAAATAAAGGATAAAAAGGGATCAGAGAATTTCGTTGCAGATCATCTCTCAAGGATAATAACGGATGCTGAAAACAATGATGAAATTAATGATTCTTTCCCAGAAGAGCAACTCTTAACCATTGAACAACTCGAAGCCCCATGGTATGCTAACATAGTGAATTACCTTGTAGCCAATATTTTTCCTCCTGATTTGAGCTATCAAAAAAGAAAACAATTTTTGGCTGAGGTAAAACACTATTTTTGGGACGAGCCTTATGTGTTTAGAAGATGTGCAGATGATATTTTTAGAAGATGTGTACCTAAAGAAGAAGTTGCAGATATATTGCTTCAATGCCATGGATCCTCCTATGGTGGTCACGCCGGTACTGAGAAGACTGCTTTTAAGATATTACAATCAGGTTTTTATTGGCCCACAATTTTCAGAGATGCCAGAAACTTTGTATTTTCTTGTGATAAATGTCAAATGACTGGGAACATTAACAGAAGACATGAGATTCCACTGTCCAATATTCTTGAAGTCGAGATATTTGATGTTTGGGGGATTGACTTCATGGGACCTTTCCCATCTTCTGGAGGTAACAAGTACATTCTTGTAGCAGTTGATTATGTCTCAAAATGGGTTGAAGCTATTGCTTCACCAACCAATGATTTGAGAGTTGTTATTAAACTATTTAAGAAGATTATTTTTCCATGATATGGGACACCCTGAGTAGTGATCAGTGATGGAGGCTCGCATTTCATATAACATAAGTTTTCAGCCCTACTCAGAAAATATGGGGTAAATCATAGAGTTGCAATGCCATATCACCCCCAAACAAGTGGACAAGTTGAAATATCAAATAGAGAGATCAAGGGAATTTTAGAAAGACAGTGTCGTGCACTAGAAAAGATTGGGCGTCCAAACTCGATGATGCTTTGTGGGCTTACCAAACTGCTTTCAAAACACCAATAGGTATGTCCCCATTTCAATTAATTTATGGAACGTCATGTCACCTACCTGTAGAGCTCGAAAATAAGGCGTATTGGGCAATCAAGATGCTGAATTTTGATTTGAAGAACGCGGGAGAAAAATAGAGATTACAATTGAATGAGCTAGATGAAATTAGACTCTCTGCATATGAAAATGCAAAAATTTACAAGGAAAGGACTAAAAGGTGGCACGATCGACATATTTTTAGGAGGAATTTCCAACTAGGTGACCTTGTTCTTTCATTTAATTCTAAATTGAGGCTTTTCCCTGGAAAACTTAAATCTCGATGGTCTAGACCCTTTCAGGTGAAAAAAGCTTATCCTTACGGAGCCGTGGATATATGGAGCGAGGAAACGGGAGAATTCAAAGTTAATGGTCAGAGGCTGAAGCACTACTATCAAGAAAAGCAAGTTGAAGAAAGAGAGAATTTCTACTTAGATGAACCACGATCAAATCCGAGACTGAAAGGGTCAAGCTAATGACCTTTAAATTAGCGCTTCTTGGGAGGCAACCCAAGCTTTCTAGCTTTAGTTCACTCTCTTTTCTACTTCCATCTTAGTTTTGTCTTAGGATTAATTTTTGCTTAAATTTTTCTGTAGGTAGAAAGGACAGGAAAGTTGATGAGAACCCAATGGCTTAGATTGGTTGAATTTTGTAAGATTCCCCCTTCATTTCAATTTTTGCTTCCCATCATTGATTCATGTTTATGAGCATGAAGATATTGATCTTTACTGTTTTGATACTAATAAACATATTCTTGACATGAATGATTTATGACCCTGCTCTACTCTTAAAATTATGGTGTATGACTTGTTGATAATGAAAGTCCCCTAAATCTAAGGGGGGCGAAACCCTAATAGAAGGCGCATGTAAAATTCGCAAGGAAGCAAGGGTTTCTTAAAGATCTTTTACATGCCATATGATCAAC
>JANTFE010006011.1:0-10772 GCA_027562315.1 Costus pulverulentus
AGAGGTGTGAGCAAGGGCAAAGGGCGAGAGCAACATAGGCTTGGCGCAATCTTCTTCCTTGGAGCCGCAAGTTCTTCCTCTTCCTCTCTTCTTTGGCGCAAGGATTCTAGTGCTGGGTGGCGTCTTCTTGCCACAAGCCCTCATCATTCCTTGGCCATAGGCGCACCTTGAAGGTGGCGCAAGCAAAGAAGAAGAGGGAAGTCATTGGTGGCATCTTCCCTATCCCCTCCTTGGCGCAAGTTCTCTTGAAGGTGGCGCAAGTGAGGTGAAGGCTTGATTCTCTTCCCGAGGCTAGCACCAAGCGTGGAAGGGAGCAACGATCAAGGAGTCGACGCGTGGATACTTGTAGAGGGCGAGCACTTGATCGTCTTCAACATGGCTTCGGCAACTAGACAAGCAAAAGAGGTACATCTCTAGCACATCCTTGTGTCTTCTCTCTCGCATGGATCCTTGGGACCGGAATATGTTTCGGGTGTAATGATTCTTCCGCTGCATCCTGGGACTGCAAAATTTTAAATTACACCCGGTATTCCCTAACATATCCCACCCTCGTCAGGGTGACATGCCGGCTGGAGCTCTCATGGCTCCCCATATCAGAGATAGTGGGATTCAAGAGGTGGCCCCCATTATTTCTAATGTGGCACTTTGTTCCATATAGCACTTTGTTCCACAACTATCAATCTCTTCCCATTTCTGGGCTCATAGTCTTTTCCCTTTCGGGCTCATAATGTTATTCCCACTAGCATTCATACATTAACAAATGGAAACATACCAAAATGGGTTTATTGATATATGTATCAAACCCTCAAAGATGTGAACCTTAAAGTTCATACATGAGATACATGTTGCTGATATACTCATTTCCAATTGGAAAAGACATAAGTATCAATAAGCTCCACATAGAAGACCATATATGGAAGATACACATAGGAATGGTCATGTAACCCAAAATCAAAAAGTTGGAGCTTGATTTCCACGAACATTACATTCTTCATAAGATACCATTTGGTATGATATTGGTGTCAAAACAAAGGTTTTCTTGTCTAGTTTTCAGAAAAACAAATTTGACTTAAAATGGAGCTCAATACATGAAGTTATGAGCTTTGAAGTAGGAAAAGGTCAGAATCAGGACAATGAGATTTTGAGATTTATAGGGTTAAGTTCAAAAATCGAGTATAATTTCATTTCAGAACCAAATCATATAAATAAAGGCTCTACGTGTAGATTAATCAGTCTACTTGATATACAAAGAAAAATTTGGTATCGTTCTATCACAAAATCTGGACATATATCTCACTCACTATATAAAGGTTATGGTTGTGAAATATTGTAAAGTTCAATTACTCATGTATGATATTCAGTTTGATATTTGTAATATAAGTGTGAGTTGTATTGAATAACTACTATGGTGTTGGATTAGGATGTATGGTTTTTATGATGTAAAAGGATTTTGATTAATAGAATAAGAAATTTTGAATTGTTGTTACCTCCTAGATGATGGAAAGTAAATTTTATAAGTTATGTTGATCAGGTTATCATGTTCTAATCCTGGATACATATTGTCAAAAAAAAATTTATATTATGAAATTACCATCCTCTAGGGGTGTGACAACTTGTACTAGCTTTACTTCTTTATTAATAATGATTCAGTATAGTCTTGAAAATGTTTTTGCTAAAGTTTTATCTCCACATCAATAGTCATTCCAAAAGGAGGCAAAAAATGTCATCTCTCACCTCTATTCAAATATTATTTGCTACAATAAAATTTGAAACTGGTTTTTTTAATTGCATCCCAAATGGGAGAGATAGATGTGCTTATTACTTTTGGTAATGAGTTGTGGGAATTGAAAATGCATTTGCTTCTAATTAGATCTTAACATAATTCTTGATGATGTTGTTTTAGGATCCAAATCCATTTGAATAGTAATATTGAATTTCTAATAATAAGTGGATAAATATGAAGTCCACCTTCTTCATACCCACAAACATCTTTCCAGCTTATTTTACTTAGAAATCTACCCTCATTTTAATCTCTTCCTAAGAATCTTCTCATAATTCCTTCTATTATTTTAACAATAGAAATTAGCATTTTAAGCATGGACATAAAAGAGGAAGATTAACTAACACATATTTAATCAAAACAAGCCTTCTAGCTATGGAAATTAGACTTCCTTTCCATAGAGCTATATTATATATATGTTCTTTTTACCACAGGAGACCAAGTTAATAGTCTTCTAGGTGAAGCACCTACATACAACCCTAATATGTAAAAGGTAGGGTTTCAATTTTATAGCCTTGTATCTTTGCCCCTTATTGTAAAAGCGCTTTACTCATGCTAATTCCAACGTGTGAACTTTTTATGAAATTAATCACCAAACCTGAAGTGGCTTCAAAGCATCATAAGATTCTTTGTAAATTAAATAGCACTATAAGATCAAAGAAGTGTATGATCTACAACCTATAGAATTTAAATTTCACTAAATTGCTCATTTACTTGAATTCCTCTTTCGAAATTTAGAACCCTAGCCTTCTCTATTATTCTTTTTAGTCCATCTACTACAATATTAAATAGAAGTGGGATAAAGAATCACCCTCATGTAGCCATTGCCTAAGATATATCCTTAGTCTGACCACCATTTATGAGCACACAAACCTTTGCAGTAAATATACATTATTTAATCTATAATTGTCACTTCTCTCCAAACTTTAGTGTAATGTAGTAATTTTTTTCCTTTTATAATCATTATAAGTAGACGGGAGTTTAGATAATATTATCCTTACTTGGATTATATTAGAAATTTTAATTTACAGTTCACTCATTTTAAAAATAAGAATATTTAATTCTTTATCTTGATCCATAATTAATATTTTATTAGAAACATTAAATTCAAAGTACTTAAATACCAAGAATCTATTTATACCTTGCTTCATATGCTGGTATTTAGACCCAAGTGCATCCTATACTTGTTTCAGTATTTTATAGTTGCAATATACATTATATAACCTACTGGTAAGTGAGTTGAGGATATATCCTCAAAGCATCTTGTTAGTCTTCCTCTTTGCCTCAATGGGTCTTATTTTCTCAATGGGTCTTATTTTCTAGAATCATACGTAGCCAACTTAGTCTTCCTAGCATTTGAATCAATGGGTCTTATTTTCTAGAATCGATTGTAAGTTTGGATATACTAGGCATCCTATTGACGTAGAACGGATGTTGGGTGAATAGAAGAGAAGATAAGAGAAAAAACCCTTAGTAAGCTAAGGGGAAGAGAAGTAGCTACATACCCGGACCTTAACTTCACAAGAAGGAAGACACATTAACCAAAAGATTTTTCAAAAATAATTTTCTTAACTTGTATTCAACTTGGAACGTTAACAAAATATAGGCAAGCTACCAACGGCTATCAAGAAAGGTTTCACATTGAAAACATAAGAGAAAATTAAATGATTTAGTTAGTGGCAGGATTATATTGCGTGAAGAGGGAGTTTGCAGGCGTAAAACGTGTCCCTGCTGGAATGATGACTGCAGCTAGTTGGTGGGAGTTCGAAATTGAACTTTGAATTTCAAAATCTGCGGATGGATGTGCGATTGAGAAGTGGCCGATTGTGTTGACGGTGACGGCTGCTAGTTGGCAATTACTTGAAGACTTGAAAGTCAAAATCGATTCCAAGAGTTGAAAGTCAAAATCGGCTGCTCAACTTGGCAAAAGAAGAGGTGGCTGATTTATGCTTTAATAGAGTAAATGGCGGATCTATTAAAGCGTGGCTGACTTCATTATCAAGCAAATATTTTTTCTTCAAAATTGGTCATCCTCCATCGTAGTTAAAATTGAACCCTTTTTTTTTTATATATCAAAATGCCCCCTTTTCTTCCTACATCATCCTATCTTGCCATCGAGTATAATTTGTTTTATTGAACCGATTAAGTTTGAACATTTTTTTCTTGGAAATACACATTCATGTTAGGATTTAAATCTGCTTCCATTAAATATTGCCTTTAGAATTGTTAAAATATAAAGCAAACTGAAGTGAAATAGATAAGTGAAAAAACCCAAGAGCTTGAGGCGTGAATGAAATCATTATGAAATTTCTACAGTAAGGAGTAGCCTTAAGTTCCCAAGTGCCCAAGCAAGACCTCTTGAATATTACTATTGTCCTTGTGCTATAGAGCTCGAGCAATTAATCAATGCTCATGCTCCTTTTTATTAATAAGTGATAATAAAGTATATAAACAAAAAAAATATTTTTTTACTTGTTCCAACGTGGGACTATTTACTTCCACATTATTGAAAATTAAAATATCTAACATAATCATAATTTCAAGTAGAAATTATTTATTGTGGATCATAGACTAGAGGTGTCATAGTATTATTCTCCAAGTTCATCTATAATTCGATAATCTTCTCAATATTGGAAGAGTGATAAAGCGGTACTCTAGGCACAATCATATCGACTATGGAAGCTTATGAGTCCTACTTAGGTTTGCTGAAAACTAAATATTATTTTCTACGTTGACTCAATGAGTTGCAATTTCAATTATGAGATATATATGAACTAATAATTAAAATTTTAGTGATGGGGTTATTTTTATAAACTTAATTTCTAATAATTTTATTGAAGAATAATTTGATAAAAGTTCTTTACTATAAATGATCTATCAAAAAGATAATAAAATTTAGATTTTGTTTATAAATATGTTAGATGCAATTCTAAGAAATTCGTCCCGGTGTGTTTGAGTTGCAGTGATTTAATTTCTATCTTCCTCCCCCGTCCAATCCAGCTTTCTCCCTCTTCTTCCTTACCTGCAGCTGCAGCCGGCACTGATCTGTGCCATTTTCCCCCAGTGAAGCAGCAGCGACGCTGCATCTTTCCAGCACAGACGACTAGTTTCCGGCTGACGTTTTCTTTCAAACCAGCTAGGTAAAATCATGATTGTTGCTATTACGATTCCTGAGTAGCACTAATTTTATCATAGTTAATTCCAAATGCCACCAAGAAGCTTGTTTTGGTTGATCAGATATAATTAATTAATTGGTTGATCAGATATGCACGTGAATTTGATTGACTAGTGAATAATATATGATTGGTAAAATTATAGGGGTAGCAGCTGGGTAGTGTTTTAGCATATACCCATCTTACCCGAACCTATTTACAAATAATCAGGTTCAGTTCGGAGTATGAGTAGTGTATATGCTACTCGAGTCGGATTGGATAGCATAAAACAGATATCTACTTCCCGAACCTAGTTTTATATATATATATTATATATATATATATATATATATATATTCGGGTACCTATTTTACCTTACTCAAAATTTAGTTGTTATTAGAGTTTTTACAAGGCTGGGTACCCGAATTTTATTCGGGTAACCATATATATAAGTTTAAAATTAATATGGTAGGTATGTAAGTCGGATATTAAACAAATAGTTAAATTTTTAATAGGGTAGAGTTCAGGTAAGAGTTGTAAAAAAAGGGATAGTTATTTGAGTATGAATAATAGAAGCATTATCTGAGTTCAAATACGGATAGTATGAAAAATATAAGTACTCTACCCATCACCATCCCTATAAAATTGTGTAAATGAATTAACTAGTAATACACATATTTGTATCAACGTAGAGATGAAGAAAAAGGTTAGAGGACAATAGAATACCACTAGCATTTGGCATTGAGCATAATTACTAATGTTGAGATCTACTTTTTTTTTTCTTATTAGCCTGATGTCTAACATGAATTTAGTTATTAACTGGAGTTCTACTTTATTATTCCTTGCGTTATAATTATTGTAACATAGTACATATTTAATTGATATATCAATGCATTGTTATATTAGTAAAATAATATTACATATGAGATATTTGTATTTATTGGAGATATGATTTAAAGACATTATATATTGATGTGTTTATATTGGATTGGATTAGTCGCAGAAGTTAGTTCACCAGCAAGCCATATAGGGACCTTAACGCTAATCATTATTTTAGGCTAGGTTGTTGGTGAGAGTTACTACTAGTTTATCTCCAGACTATACTAGATTGTCAAAGTGTTGGACCCAATATCATTGGGCTATTTATAGAATATTGTGAATATTTTATTATTCTACTTAGTAAGTTTTCTGAATGTTAATGGTTAATTAAATTGAGTTATGTTTACAACGCATACTGTGTTGTTGATGTTGAGTTATATATCACATATATTGTTTGACGTGTGTTATTTAATTTAGTTAATTGTCATGTTACAAATTATTATGAGTCTATATTAATACGTTATACGGTTACATCCTTGCTAGTAGTTAAGCCGGGATGTGATAGTTTTGTTGGTATCAGAGCTCAAGTTATAAGGATTCTTGGACTATGGATTTAAGCCTTTATGGACTAAGGCATATAGGATTGTAAAGTTTATTAAAAAAAAAAAACTTAAAATGTGCTTATGCAATATATAAATTTTTTATTGTAGGATGGCTCCAAAATAAGAGATGAAGCAAATAGTGAAAGAGGGCATGTACTTGATCTAGTTGCTAATGTGGCATAGTCACCCTTGAAATGGTCTTTTGGGCAAGTAAGGATTCATGGTAAAGGAAAAGAATAGAAATTAGTAGACCCTTCATTTTCTAAAAAAAAATCAATTGGCTAAGGTAGTTAAATCTACTAAAGAAGCTGAGAGTGTGGTACGGTGTGAAAAGCCAACACTAGAAGTACTAACAGAGGAGGAACAAAGTAGATCAACAAATGCTTGGTCCAGATTTACAATTGTGGGTAAAGAAAGATTTAGTGTTTCTATTAGACAAGGATCCATAGACATCTTGGAATTAGATAGTGGCAGTAGAGGAGACTTTTAAGGTGATACAATGACTAGGAAAGGACAAAGTTGACATCGCTGTATATTTCATAGTAGACTAAGCAAAGGAGTGGTAGACCACAAAGGTAATTGTAGCGGAAGAAAATCCAATGCCTTAAGTGAACATAGGCCGTGTCCACTTAACTAATTGTCTTTCATTGCAATTGCCTTTGCCGTCCACCACTCCTTTTGTTTGGTATGCCATGAAATATACAACCATATCAACTTTATCCTTTTTTGGATATTGGATTACTTTAAAAGTCTCCTTTATTGCCATTATCTAGTTTTATGCTATCCATGGATCCTCTTGTCCAACAAAAACACCAAACCTTTCTTTACCTATTATTGTTAATCTCGACTAACCTTTGCTAATCTAGTTTGTTCCTCATTTGTTGGCACTTTTAGTATTGGCTCGTCAATTTGTACCACACTGTCAGCTTCTTGAGTAGATTTAACTACCTTAACTTATTGACTTTCTATAGAAAATGAAGGGTCTATTAATTTAGGTTCTTTTCCTTTACCTTGAATCCTTGCTTGCCTAGAGGACCATTTCAAGGGTGACTATGCCACATCAACAATTAGATCAGGTACATGGTGAATATGACCACCATGTTTTCCATGCCCTCTTTCACTAGTAGCCCCACCTTTCACTTTTAGAGCCATCCTACAACAAGAAAATTTACATATTACATAAGCACATTTTAATACTTTTTTTTATAAACCTTATAATCCTAAATGCTTTAGTCCTTGAGGGCTTAACTCCATGGTCCAAAAATTCTTATAACCTAGAGCTCTAATACCAACTACACTATCCTATAGCAACTAAAACCGCTAGGAAGGATTATTGGTGTATATGCCTTTGGATTCGTTGTTGGTCCATCTTGTACTACTTGACCTTGATATTGATATATCATTTTGGCATTGTCGTTATTATGCTATATTTACATATGCGATTATATACATGGATAATAATGTCCTTAGAGACAGATTGTATCTGTGCTCAAACGGTGTGTCCCCAATCGAGTACCTGAGTGGATAAGGGACAGCTCTGGTATATGTGAGACTGGCATATGAGCTGGTTAGGCACGAGGTGCTAACGCAGGTATATGGGTATATCAGTGGTGGATATACTGGACCGACCTGCTGTGAGGCTCTAACTTGGTGTCATGAGTTAAGCTCACAAGTGACAGGAGATGCATTGATCCATTGACTTGAGGTCATTGACTCTTCTATATGGTTAGGGATATACTTTGATACAACCTAACGCCTCGCCGTAGCAGGGAGGTCATAACGGTTGTCATTGGGTATGTCACGACCCATATGAGAAGATCAATAGACAGACAGAGGATTTGCCCCTTCCTGTAGGAAGCTTAATATCCACGGGGCCTCCCTTATGGTTGCATGACTAAAAGTGTATGGTCATACCCAGGTGAAAGCCTGATTTAGTCATGACCATGAGATTGGGTGAAAACAAAGTGGTGACACACTTTGTCCAATCGGATATCAGTCTGGCAAAGAGACTGTAATGCATCGGTATCTTGTTGCGATGATGGGGAAGTCGATCCTAATATCCATTCCGAAGACTTGAGTAGCAGCGATGCACTGCTAGGTGTCACTCACTGCTTGTGATGACCTGAGTTCATCACTGCCAACGTTAGAGGAACCTACAGGGTCGCACAACTTGAAACTCGGGTTCTCGTATTGATCGAGTAGACTAATGATCGAGTTATTGGATAACTTAGATCTGTTTAGAAAAATCCATTAGCGCCATTGTGCCTGATGAGATGGAAGGGACTCATTGGAGCTAACTTCATTTTTGGGCCAATTGGGCCCAGTAGGCCAAATGGGCTAAATGGGCCCAATAGGTCATTTGTGCCAAATAGGATAAATGAAGTCTAAGCTTGTAGCATGGACCAATGGGCATCCAAGCTCAATGGGCGTGAAGCCCAGTTGGGGCGTGAGGCCTAATGGGCCTTGAGGCCCAATGGGCTGTCAGGCCTGATGGGCCATGACAATAAGTTGCCTGGCCCAACAGACATCATGGTGAATTAAATACTGTATTTAATTCTGGGAATTAATTCTGTATTTAATGCTGCATTTAATTCTGTGATTAATTGTGAATTTAATTCTGAATTTAAATATGAATTTAATTCTGAATCTGAAGAGTCACGTTATTAATGACCATTATGAGACTTTAATTCAAAGTTTAAATTCAATAATTAATTCTGAATTTATTTCTATAATTAATGATGAACTTATTAGTGTATATGCCCTAGGACCTAGCTTTGGTCAATTTATGTACTACTTGATATTGATATTTATATATCATTCTGGCATTATCGTTATCATTGTCTGTCTACACCTGCGACTGTGTACTTACATGATAATGCCCCTGGAGACAGATTGGATCCGTGCTCAAATAATTATCCCCAGTCAATGTACCTTAGTGGATGTGGGACAGCTATGGTACTTGTGAGACTGGTATGTGGGCTGGTTAGGCACGTGGTGCCAACGCAGACACATGGGTATATCATGGGAGGATATACTGGATAGACCCGCTATGAGGCTATGACTTGGTGTCATGAGTTATCTGTTGGGAAACCTCGGGGATATTTTACAATTTTCAGAGACATAGACATACATACATAGATTGCACAGCGGAAGAATGTCCTCGAAACAGGCCGGTCCCAAAAACCCAGTGAAGATCGCAAGCAAGGGAGTCGACACGATGAGTTAGAAAATACCTTAGAGCAATTTGGAGTGATGCCGATGTAGGCGCCCAAGTGTGCGCCCTCTGCAGTCTCACACACACGGATCTCTTGAGTTCTCTTCTTCCACGTCCGGTGCTAGCCTCGGGAAGAAGATCCAAGCCTTAGGGAGATGCTCCAACCACCTTGCGCCACCAAGAGAAAAAGATGCGCCAAGAGAGGAAGCAACCAAGCCAAGCCGCCAAGCACCAAAGCTCCTTACTCCAAGAGGAAAGGAAGGAGAAGCTTGCGGCCACTTGATGGAAGAGGAAGAGATTGCGCCCTTGCTCCTAACTCTCGCCCCTCTTCTTGTGTTCACACCTTCAAGGATTAATCTACTCAAGAGGGGGCGGCTAGGAGCTCTTTTATAGAGCAAGAGGCGACTTATGAAAGGCTAGGATGAAGACAAGTGGGCGGCTAGGATGAGAAGGTTTGAGACAAGGAAAGTCTCCAAGACATTTCCATAATTCTCATTCAACCATTCCTTTTAGAGCCCATGTCCTTCTATATGCGCCAAGGCCTTGCCTTACGCCCCAAGTAATGCCATAGAGGTATTCATACCATAAGGGATTAAGGGGGGAGGCGCCAATTGCTTCCTTATGAGGCAAATTGCGCCACTTCTCCCCATTATGCCCATAGGCGCCTAGGGGAGAAGATTTGTCCCCATTATACCCTTTTAGTCTTTCTTCTCTTCATGACAACTCATTATTGGGCCTCATTGGATAATGAGCTAGCCCAAACTCCATTACATGGGTTGGTTAAGCACTTGGATCCAATCCAATACAACCCTAATTCCAATGTGACCAACCATGGTCAAATACAGGTCAACCTGCCAAAAATGAAGTTTGGCTCCAATAACATTCTTCCATCTCATCAGGCCCATTGGCGCTGATGAAATCTCCCAATTAGATCCGAGTTATCCAATAACTCGATCATAAGGCTTCCCGATCAATACGAGAACTCAAGTATCAAGGTGTGCGACCCTGTAGGTTCCTCTGACGCTGGCAGTGGTGACCAAAGGTCATCACAAGCAGTGAGTTGCACCTAGCAGTGCATCGCTGCCACCCAGGTCATCGGAATGGATATCGACATCGACATCCCCATCATCGCAACTAGGTACAGATGCATTACAGTCTCTTTGCCAAACTGATATCCAATTGGACAAGTGTGTCACCACTTGTTT
>JANTFE010006011.1:10872-24691 GCA_027562315.1 Costus pulverulentus
TGCCAAACTGATATCCGATTGGACAAAGTGCGTCACCACTTTGTTTTCACCCAATCTCATGGTCATGACTAGATCAGGCTTTCACCTGGGTATGACCATACACTCTCAATCATGCAACCATAGGGGGGGCCCCGTGGATATCAAGCTTCCCGTAAGAAGGGGCAAATCCTATGTCTGTCCATTGATCTTCTCATATGGGTCGTCACATACCCAATGACAACCGTTATGACCTCCCAGCTTACGGCGAGGTGTTAAGTTGTATCAAAGCATGTTCCTAACCATACAGAAGAGTCAATGACCTCAAGTCAATGGATCAATGCATCTCCTGTCACTTGTGAGGTTAACTCATGACACCAAGTCAGAGCCTCACAGCGGGTCGGTCCAGTATATCCACCACTGATATACTCATATGCCTGCGTTAGCATCCCATGCATAACCAGCCCATATACTAGTCTCACATATATCAGAGCTGTCCCTTATCCACTCAGGTACTTGACCGGGGACACACCGTTTGAGCACAAATACAATCTGTCACCAGGGACATAATTATCCATGTACATAATCGTAGATGTAAACATAGCATAATAATGACAATGCCATAATGATATATTAAATATCAATATCAAGTAGTACAAACTAGACCAACAACGAGTCTAAGGGCATATACACCAACACAAACCTAGTCAAACAAACATATGTTATATATAACTCAACACCATCAACATAATATAGTTATAAACTCAACTCAATTTGATTAACCATTAATATTTACAAAACTTATTAAATAGCATAATAAAATATTTTTACATGAGCATAAGTCCATTTAACGAAAACCATTGGCTGAACTATTATATTTTAACTAATCCATCTATTTGGTGCTAGTACTTCCACAAAGCTAATTTGTATCTAGAAGCAAATAAAAAAAGTTAGCATAATGTTAAGGATGGATTAAATCAATATGAATACATATACAACAATAAGATACCATAAGTGTCCAGCTATACATTATGTAAGTATATCATATAAATCAAACATAAAATAACCAATAAATAAAATCTAACATAACTCATAAGATTTTGTGAGTTGCAATGGCCATGGTCTCGTATCTAGAGACAACTTGGTGGTGAGCCTCATCGGCTACAGCCTAGCTTGATACAATGATTGGTGTTAAGGTCCCAATGTGGCTTGTTAATGAATTGACTCCTCAATCAATCTAATCTAATATAACACATCAATATATATTGTTTCTGAATTATATCTCAAATAAATACACATATTTCATATGTAACATTCTTTACTAATATGTCAATACAATAGTGTAATCAATCAAACATGTACAATGCTATAAAGAAAAATCATAATGCAAAAAAAAAAAAAATTCTCAAGTCAATAATAAGAAACTAAGACCATTAGAGTCTAAACTCATATTAAACATCATCTAACAATAAGGAAATAGATCTTTTTCTCACATGCCAAATATTAGCTGAACTCTAATATCTTTTACCGCTCTCTACAATTATACAAATACATATATTATTAATTAATTCATTTAAACAAATTTACCTATCATATAAGATTCGCGGGTCAAATAAATTACTTTACATATACAACTTAACTAAAATTTTATTTATCAAAACATTATGTCCTTTTAAATTTATATAATTAATTATTTTACCTAATCAATCAAAGCTAGGTTACAACAACTAATGCAACTTTGTGAGCACAAGGTTAAGAAGTCTTGCGACCTCACCAACTGAAACTAATAATTATATTTTATAAAAAATAATAATTATTAATTTACCTATCTGTTTAGGAAGAAAACAGTGGGAAAAAGTAACCAGAAACTTGTCATCGCTGTGCTAGAAAGATGCATTGCAGCGTCTCCGCTGCATCAGTAGAGGAAAAATGGCACAGTTTAGTGCCGGCTGCTGGTAAAGAAGAAGAGGGAGAGGAAGTGAAGCTGCTCTAGCTGGGGAGGAAGAAACAGCTCAATCATGGCAGGAGCAAATGAGTCCAGCAACGAAGGTTGATTTGATTATAATATCAATATAATAATACTTTTGTTAAATCTAGTTCAGTTGGAGAGTAGGGGTGGATTTGTATTATTTTAAGTATAACTAGCGGCCTTCTCCAAATTATTTTAAAATATTTTTATAAAAGATGGTTACTATATATATAGTATAAAAAATTTGACTAAAATGCATTATTTTCCTATTAAAATAAAAAAATACATAAATATAATTTTATCCTCATTTATTTATGTGTTGTTATCAATTTTTGACCTGGACTAATTAGAGAGACTATAAATAAATAAATAAATAAATTAAACAGTAAATTCTTGACGATTGCCGTGGTTGAGCTTGTAGTCAACGTTGGTTGTTTCACTTTGATAATGTCGGCTTTACGATCGTCTCAAATGAGCCTCATTCATGTTCTACCCTACTGTGTCTTTTTACGCTTTTCTGATTGCTTTGACTCCAAAAAGCTTCTCATCTTTTGCTCTTTAATTAGTAGCAATATCTTATTTAGCAATAGCTAGTAGTTGATAGTATTCATATTAATACTCGTGTAATATTTCAATTTACTTGGGGTGATATAATCATTTTAAATTGGGCTATTCACCAATTTAGTAAATAAGTTATAAATCTTGGAGACATAATATTTAAATCATAGCAATTTAGTAAAAAGATTTTGTGGATAAAAAAAAAAAATCATCAGAACATAGATTTCGAAGGGAGTTAGATTTTGCTTTGCCAATCTACAATTCTACACGCCGTGGTAAAAATACATACGAAAGTGCTGTGCTAATGGTTACTCTTCTCCTCTGCACGCGGCTGCTGCTGCAGTTGCTGCTAATGCTCACTGTTTCTGCTGGTGCAAAAGCACAGCAGACCGCTGAATGCTACGCTTTGTCCCATGAGTTTTTTGGGGAAGCGCGCCACCCAGGACAGCCCCACCGCCACCACCACCACCACCACCACATTCCCTTGTAAAATTGTACCCACCATCCTTTTTCTAGCCCCAGGCCATAATGCCATATCCCCATCCCATCCCACCTTCATTCTTCCCTTCTTGCTTTCCTTCTTTTTGTATTTTTAAAACAAACAATTCGCCCATCCAATTCTGCATTCTTCCTCCAATAAGAAACAATTTAGATCCTCTCAATGCTCTCGTGCGTGTCGGGATTCCACTCCCCGCTGCATTCATTTTAACCATCCCAATGCAGCAGCAGCAGCAGGCAGTAGATGATCGATCCTTGTTTTGTCATTTAATAAACTCAATCCCATCTTATCACCATTTATTGTCATGCATATTATCATTGTTTACTATTAGTGGGAATTTGCCATGTGTTGGCGCTGCTTTGTCGACTGTGGCCACAGACAGACGGGGTTTAGAGCCATCACATTCGCAGTCACTGGTCCTCTTTCTTGATTCATGCCAACGTCTCTGCCCTGCTGGCTGCTTTATTAATCGTCTTCCTCCCCCCTCCCCGTGCTTAGATTCAGCCCCGCATGAACATTGCGTACTGTGTGTACATCTGCTGCACTTCTGCATTAGACATTAATGCGCCTGTTTATACCCCCTTCTCACTTCTCCTGCTATCACTGCAAGCCTCCGTCTTCATTACTTTTGTATCCCCCCTCTTTAAACCCTACTCTGCTGCGCTGCTCAGCTCACCGCAATATCCTTCCGCTGCATTGCTTGTAAATGCATGTTTTGGAACGATGCTAGATGATGCACACAGAGAAAGCGCTCGCTTCTCACCTTCACCTTCTCCGTGCCCCGCCGTCGCAATGCCACATCAGCTCAAGCCTGAGATGCGCGTCCTCCCGAAGAAGCCCCTCCAGAGCCGAGTGAACAACCAGCACAAGGCAGACAGCGGGTGTCCCCCGCCAGAAGCCAAGAGAATAGTGCGCCGGCGGGGAAGAGGCCTGGGCAATCCGCCAGGACGACTGGTGAAGCAGGAGTCGGAAGCTGGTCCTCCGAGCGCTTCGCCTCCTCCTCCTCCCCCTCTCTCAAGCAAAGGTGTCGCCTTTTGCCGCCGGCCGGGGTTTGGGCAGGAGGGGACAAAGTGCATTGTAAAGGCCAACCATTTCCTCACCCAGTTGCCCGATAAGGACTTGATTCAATACGATGTGAGTAGAGATTATTCATTTATCAAGGATTCCTTACTGTAATCCAAGCTATTGCTTCTAATTAACGATCTACTTGCAAGGTAACCATCATTCCCCAAGTGAGCTCTAGGAGTGTGAACAGGGCTATCATTGCGGAAATGGTGAGGCTTTATAGGGAGAGTGAGTTGGGCATGAAGCTCCCCGCTTACGATGGAAGGAAAAGCCTTTACACAGCAGGGAGTTTGCCTTTCACCTCCAAGGAGTTCCTCATAAAGCTTGCCGAGGACGATGATGATGATGCAACAGGAATTACTAGGTTTCATTATCATTTTATCTCTTAAATGGTTTAATTCCGCTCTTTCTTCTTATTTTATCATCTTACATGTATCATTTGGTTGTGAAGAGTAAAAGAGTACAGAGTTGGCATCAGGTTTGTCGCTCGAGCCGACCTTCACCATTTGCGCCAGTTCATTGCTGGACGGCAGACTGATGCTCCTCGAGAAGCCCTTCAGGTTCTCGACATTGTTCTAAGGGAAATAGCAAATCAAAGGTGCAATATCTTTTTATTTTGTTCAAAAATTAAGCTACAATTTGGAATTTTGATTACTTTATGACCGTCGGAAATGCTGGGTGGTAGGTATGTATCGGTCGGAAGATGCTTTTATTCTCCAGATATCAGAATTCCACAACGTCTGGGCGATGGTTTGCAGTCTTGGTGTGGCTTTTACCAGAGCATCCGACCAACACAGATGGGTCTCTCGCTCAATATTGGTATGTACTCCTCCTCCTAGTGTGTTTTAATATGGTGGCACTGACACATTAAATTGAATTGAATGTTCAGATATGTCATCTACGGCTTTCATCGATCCTCTTCCAGTGATCGAGTTTGTAGCTCAGATCCTCGGCAAAGATGTACTGTCTAAGCCACTTTCAGATGCGGATCGTATAAAGGTATGATTAATGAAAAGAACATTCCCTTTTCGACACTTGTTAAATATGTACATGAATCAATCTATGTTTCGCAATATGCAATTTGCCGAAGCTGATTTTATCAACCATGATCTTGGATCATCAGTTCAATGAACTTGCTGATTTCAATAGAATATGAACTTGTTCTACCCAAGTTGGATTATGGTTTATTGGCAATGTCAAACAGATAAAGAAAGCTCTGAGGGGTGTCAAAGTTGAGGTCACACACAGAGGAAACGTGAGGAGAAAATACCGAGTTTCTGGGTTGACAGCACAAACTACACGTGAACTTAGGTAATTGCTATTTCTCATTGTGATTTTTTTCATGCGTTGTACATAGTAACATAATAATATGGTTAGAAAGCCGGCAGAGACCAAATCCTCTAAAGGTTCAAAAGTTATGTAGATTTAGGGGAGAAGTTCTGTAACACATGATACATTTGGTTTTGGACAATAAAGGTTTCCAAGGAGTAAGCTTGTGCTTCCGATGACATAATGCACATTATTAAGAAATGTTTCTAACTTTTTATTTTATCTACCACCACAACCATATAAAAATTTAAAGCAAGCATGCTTACGGTTCATGTCTCAGTGAGGATCTGTTGTAGCAACATTCCTGTGCACAACATTATAAATATCACTGAAATGATAATCCTACTTTCTACAAGAATTTTGATTCTAACGTTTCAACAGTTTCCCAATTGATGATCAGATGAATATGAAGTCCGTGATTGAGTACTTCAAAGAGATGTATGGATTTACAATTCAGCACGTTCATCTTCCTTGCCTTCAAGTAGGTAATCAGAAAAAGGCAAATTATCTTCCTATGGAGGTGGGCTTGATTGATACGTAATAATATAGTTAAAGCTAATTATTTAAGATCTAATTTTATGTAACATATACAGGCTTGCAAGATACTGGAGGGTCAAAGATACACAAAGAGGTTGAATGAAAAGCAAATAACTTCCTTGCTAAAAGTTACATGCCAAAGACCCAGAGATCAAGAAATGGATATTTTGCAAGTAAATCTATTTTTCTTGAAATTTGTGATTTCATTTTATTTTGGGAGTTGCCTATACAATGCTTGTACTTGTTACTTCGATGTGCATTTATCACACACCAATCCGGCACTTATACTATGTAGTAAATAAAATGAACCAATTGTGTGCTAAAAAGTTTTGAATCAATAGTAACATTCATGCGTAAAGTCAAGTTCAATACATAATCACAAATAGTAAATTATTACCTCTTTTGATTAATACGTTATCCTACTTCAATCTTTTGCCAAAAGTTCAATGAGAGTTTCCTGTCTACAACGTAAAACGGTACACCTGCATAATCTATCACGGAATTTAGCTTGTCATTGCCTTCAAGGGGAAGAAGATTTTAATCGTCAAATATCTTAATTTTTTGCTGGTGTCTTGTAAATTATTTTAGACGTGTTTTCTGCTTGTTCTTTAACATGTCTGTCTAATGAAAATTTCTTTTTGTGTATATACAAACTTATAATTTTTTGACTAACTTCACAAAATAACCTACTTATCTAAACAAATGACGTTACTATTGGTATCTTGAGTAGCATTGCAAATTGTCAATATATATAACACAGTAAAAAAAAAAATCTCCTGCACAATTTTTTCACACTTTTACAAAATTTTAAATAATGGATTTTTTTTCACATAGCAGTTTTACCGAACACATTGTTTACCATTTCAGAACTCCAAAAGCATTATTGAACTATGCCTTCGTTTTAAAATTAAGTTTTTGTTTTTAGTGTTTGACGTGTTTCCGTAACAGTTCAAATACTATTTTCTTAGCTCACTTCCTTCAGTTGCTGGGCTGCTGGGCTTCACTGATTATTCCTTGTGTCATGGATCCTACAATTCTCATATTTGTGGGGATGAGTCAATTGTTATGCTTTTAGTTAAGCTATCATCATTTGTAACTATAATTTTGATCACGGACTACTACTTAGTGGTATATTTTCTATAAATCAATCCTCAAATAGTTATAAATCACTGTCTACTTTGTGTTTAACAATTCAGAACACCAAAAGCTTCTTTCGACTATGCATTAGTCTTAAATTTAAGTTTTGTTTATGGTGTGTGATGGTGTCTGTAACAGTCGAAATACTATTTGCTTAGCTCACTTCCTTCAGTTGCTAGGTTTCACTAATTATTCCTTGTGTCGTGGATCCTACAACCCCATATTCTCATAATTCTGGGGACGAGTCAGTTGTGCTTTTGATTAAGCTGTCATCATTTGTTTCTATAATTTTGATCACTGACTACTTTGTGGTTAATGTTCCATAAATCAATCCTCAAATGTTACAGTGACTTTCTTTTGGCAGACTGTTCGTCAAAATTCTTATGGGCATGATCCCTATGCAAAAGAATTTGGTATCAACATTACTGACAAGTTAACCTCATTGGAAGCTCGAGTACTTCCTGCTCCATGGGTAATATTCCTTTAAGAGGCTTTGTGAAATTAAAGTGCTACTATCCTTCCTCTTCAATTTGTGCCATAAATTGATCTGTGCAATGTTGGTGATGAAGCTAAAATACCATGACACTGGCAAAGAAAAAGAGTGTCTGCCCCAAGTTGGCCAATGGAACATGATGAATAAGGTAAACTCCTGTTTTAAATGTTTCTGCAGTAAACTAACTTCGTGGGTCAGAATCACTACATTTGCTGTATGGTTCCTGTTAAGATCAAACCATATTCAAATATATGTCTAGACTGTTTAGTAGAGTCTGCAGAAACGAAAGATCTGATCCTAGATTTGTGTAATTAGAGTACAATGGGAGAGGGTCCTCTCCCACTTTTTGATTAAATGTTCTTCATTTTTTACTCCAGAAATTTACTTCAATGCAGAAAGTGGTCAACGGATGCACAGTCAACTATTGGGCTTGCATTAATTTTTCTCGGAGTGTTCAGGAAAACACTGCTCATACATTTTGCCAGGAACTAGCACAGATGTGCCAAGTGTCTGGCATGGTAAACATTTTGTGCTTAAACCTTTTCTTTTGTCTGTGTTGCAATTTATCTTAGAAATCCTCAACCTCTTTAAGGAAATATAAAATTCTCATGGTTTCAATGACTCAGGAATTCAATCGAGAACCAGTTATTCCAATACATTCTGCAAGGCCTGACCAAGTGGAGAAGGCCCTGAGATTTGTATATAATGCAGCAACCCACAAACTCAAGGGCAAAGAGCTAGAGCTTCTTATTGCCATCCTTCCTGATAATAATGGCTCTTTATATGGTGTGTAGTCAATTCTTAAAACCATACTTGCAACCTCGTGTTAGCTCCTGCAGCAAACATGGTTTAATGATAGTTTTTATGCAGGCGATCTTAAACGGATATGTGAAACAGATTTGGGTTTGATATCGCAGTGCTGCCTAACAAAGCATGTGTTTAGAGTCAGTAAACAGTACCTTGCAAATGTTTCACTCAAGATTAATGTCAAGGTACTAATTTAATCTGTTCATCAACTAGATGAAACTAGTAGATTTTTGATGCTTTGGTTTCCATTTCTGAATATACATATCCCATGTGCAGATGGGAGGAAGAAATACTGTGCTCCTAGATGCAATGAGTTGGAGAATTCCATTAGTCAGCGATATACCAACCATTATATTTGGAGCAGATGTAACACATCCTGAGACTGGAGAAGATTCTAGTCCTTCTATTGCTGCTGTACGTAATAAAACAAAAGGCCACAGCACTTAGATTTCATATGATAATGCAGATTGATTCATCTTTAAGTTATCAACTTGCTAATGTTGTCCTGCTTTCAGGTTGTTGCATCGCAAGACTGGCCTGAAGTTACAAAGTATGCTGGACTTGTATGTGCTCAAGCTTATCGCCAAGAACTCATTCAAGATCTTTTCAAGACATGGCATGATCCTCAACGAGGTACAGTTACAGGCGGCATGATCAGGTTTGCACCTCTTTCCATGATAGGACGTCTGCGACTAAATTGCAGATCAGAGAGTGTTGACCTTACCTTGGAACACTCACAAGTGACATATTTTATTTGACGCCACTAAAATTGTTGTGTTACCTTAAATTTTCAGCAAGGCCTAGAGTATTATGGAATACTGAATGCTGCTAGTTAAATGGACTCAGTGCTTGATATTTTTGTTTGAAATTAAACATGTAATTGAATGATTATGCGTAAAGAAAATTAGAAGAGACTGGGGTTTTCGAAGGTTAGCAGGCTGGATACGTTTGATAAGATTGAGAGTTGAGAACGTTTTGGAAGGTGTCTGGTAACGACTTAGTTACTTGCCCATGTCAATAAATTAATAAATAAATAAATGAAATGCTGTAAATTTACCAATAAATACTTGTGACAACCTGTTGATTGAATTAGAGCCATGCATTTCGATTTTGATTCGTTTTGCTCCGAATTATCTTCTCCCTTTGCTGTTCCAACAATTATACTTCTGAAAGAGAATGATATAAACAAGCCAAATATCTTATTAATAACACCCTGTTTCTTAGACACAATAAAGTCAATCAAGCATGTAATTATTTTATTAGAGCTGTTATAATAATACAAAAAGAAATTGAATTTTCCTATGAATTCAATAGCATTTCATCTGATCAAATTGTACAGGGAACTTCTGATATCTTTCCGGAAGGCAACAGGGCAAAAACCTTTAAGGATTATCTTTTATAGGTAATATATCTATTGTCTAATAGGGCTACAAGATTCATAACTGCTAATCTAGTTGCTATATGTTGATCGTTTATCCTGACGACAGACTATTTTAAGCCTTTTTTCCATTTAAGAAAATGTGTTTTCTGATCGTTTTCCCTGTTAACATCGCCTTCAGGGATGGTGTTAGTGAAGGACAATTCTATCAGGTCTTACTGTTTGAACTTGATGCTATTCGAAAGGTTGAACACTTTCCTGTCCATTTATGTTGCTGAACTATCTGGATTACTTGCTGCTCATTAACTCACCTGTTCAGGCATGCGCATCTTTAGAGCCCAATTACCAACCTCCTGTAACTTTTGTGGTGGTTCAAAAACGCCATCATACAAGACTGTTTGCAAACAACCACAAAGATAGAAGCAGCACCGACAAGAGTGGAAATATTCTACCTGGTAATCCCTGCTTTCCCTCCATGAGCTATCGTTTCTAAAATAACTATTGTTTTGCACAAACCGACTAGCTCTGACAGTGAGAAAACAGTTCGACAGGCCAACTTTCGTATAACCTGAAATCCAAATTATAATGGGATTTTAAATTCTATTTAGGTTTCCTGGGAACGGTTGTGATTTTTGTGTTTGGTTGCATTGATTAGGCTAAGATTTAAAGTTGATGTTTTACATGCAGGTACTGTGGTTGATTCCAAGATATGCCATCCTGCTGAGTTTGACTTCTACCTATGCAGTCATGCCGGAATACAGGTACTCATCCTGCTGCGTTTCCCCTGTGCCTGTGCATTCATGCTGGAATACAATGTACTTGCATTGTATACTACAATGGTAGGGTGAGGTCAATACAAATGTTACTATGTAGAGAAGGCGTATTGTATCAGATATAATACTTGTTCTCAAGACATCCAATTATGATGAGGTATTTGAGATTATGCCATGTTTATGACAAACAAAAGGAGAATCCTTTTTCTTTTGCAAAGCAAACTGTAACTTAAGGTCCTTCTGTGTGAGGTAGAAGTGTGTATAAAGGTGCCTCTCTTCCATTACCTTCTTTGTCTTTGTTTCATTATATTGTCCCTACTTCACCTAGATATTCATATTCTTTGAATCATTGGTTTCTGTTCTTTTGTCAAGAATTATCTGACCTACTTTGTATCACAGGGTACTAGTCGACCAGCTCATTATCATGTTCTATGGGATGAGAACAATTTCACAGCTGATGAGATGCAGACACTCACAAATAACCTCTGCTACACGTAAAAATTATCCACTAGAAACTAATCTTACATATTGTTCATTCAGTTGTTTATTTACAGTTAATCTATGATTATAGGTATGCTCGTTGCACCCGGTCTGTCTCAATTGGTAAGTTCTACTTGTTTTCTTTAACGCTAGTGTTTGGTTCTGTTATACTGATAAAGCTAGTTCAAACACATGTTTTTGGAAAAGGGGCTGTAAATGAACCAATTTGCACGGAATTTAGTTCAATATGAGCACATTTGTTTGATTGGTAAGATTAATGAACAAGATTGAACATAACACTTGGATCGCTTGGTCATTTACATCCTTGTTCTTTGATAAGCTTATAAGTGAACCAAGAATTTGTGAACATGCTCAGCTCATTTACATCCTTGTTCTTTGGTAAGCAGAACCAAGAGTTTTGTATATTTGTTCAATGAGTTCAACAGAATAAAGAAGCCTTGGACAGGACATTAAGCTCAATATGATAAATGAACAAGCTTGAACATGTAACTATTTGTGAATTCACATTTAGCAATGGTAGCAGGACTTTTTCTTGAGTGATGAAACAAAGTTGTTCTAAAATTTTAAATATAGTATGAGCATCCTCTGCTAACAGCTTCAATAGCTTAACTATTTTGTAACCATGCTCTTATATTCAACATAAACTTGTTATGATTGAACAGTGCCACCTGCATATTATGCACACTTGGCTGCCTTCCGAGCTCGGTTTTACATGGATCCAGAGGTAACTGAGAGCACAACTAGAAGCATGCATCAAACAAATGGAGCTTCTGTGAAACCCCTGCCTGCTCTAAAAGAGAAGGTGAAAAGAGTGATGTTCTACTGCTGAGAGAAATAATAATTTTTGTAAATCACTGTTGTAGTTATAGAGTAGAGAGGCAGCTTACTACAATTTTCCAACTTGTGATTCCTGAGTAGGCCAAGAAAAAAAGCTTTGAAAAGGAACAGAGTTCTTGTGCTGTATATTAACTAGTTCAGGAATGTAATACATTAGTGCTGAACTCCCAAGGCTTTGCATTTTAAGATGTAGCTTTTGCAATAAAGACAGGCATCAACGAGTAGCTGAAATTGGAGTAGTTGAAATTGTAGCTCCTTCAGTGTGATATAATGCAATAGTGGCACTCTATCATGGTAATAGTTGATAGAATCTTAATCGACACTGACGAGAAATCGTAAAAAGCACTCCCTAATAAGAGAATAACAATATACTTAGACAAGCTACTCTAAACTCAAAGTTCTTATTTATAACTTTTTCTTATTTAGCGAACCGGGTGTGACATACCAATCTGGATCCGTTCTATTATATAATCTACTAATAGTAATGAGCTCATAACAATTATCCCCCTCTCTAACTATAGCCTTGAGGACAAGACTGTTTTACAATTTAGAAACAAAATGTATCTAAGTAAACTTTATTTTGTTTCATCTCTAGGTTCCCAAGTCACTCGATCTTCTCCCTCTATATCTTCATCATACGATAGTAGTATCAAATGGAATTACTTATTCTCACATCGGTGCATTGGATGATACGGCTGATCACAAAGGAAATATAACCCTTTTTCTCTTTTGTTAACATATTCCTGGTGGGACATAGCTTGACTTCTCCTTGTGCGGTCATATGTGCTTGATGATGCACGTTGACTTCCCACCTCCTTAGAGCCATTATGGGATGACCCACCTCCTCTCCTCTCAGCATGTAGTGTGGTGCCTGAGTTGACGCTAATGCTTCTCCTTGGTTGTTGGACACTATAAGCTGAATCAGCTCTAGAAAGTGAATTTGGTAAAGCTAGATTAGAAGGAAGACTTCCTCCCTAAGAGTAGTTTCCATCACCCAATTGGCTTTTGCTCACTACCCCTTCAGCCCTTGTCCGCCCTTTCAATGTTGATCCCCCTGTCAGCTCCCTCTCAATGACTCGAGCAAGTGTTATGGCTCGCATAACATTAGTAGGTAAGAAAATTCACACCTTTTTTCTAATATTATTGTTTAAACTTTTCAAAAAGAAACTCACTTACTATTCTTAAGGAAGATCAGGTATCTATGAGACTATCTCCTCATAAGCCCCTATATGCTATGTCACAGTCAGAAGACCTTGCTCAAGGGCTGTTAAACGCTCATATGCAGAAGTACCTGGAAATTCACTATAGCGCTATATTATCTCCTCCTTCAACATTTCCCATGTAAGATTGAGAATTCTTCTTTTCATCCAACGAAACCAATGACTTTCTTGGCCTTCTATGCTCATGAAAGCCATCGGAATCTTATATTCATCAGTTGTCCTCTGGATATCAAAATATTGCTCTACCCATGCAATCCATCCTACTGGATCAGATCCATCAAACCCTAGAAGCTCTATGCACTTGTGAATCCATTGTATGTCCTCCCCTGAAGTCATCTCCTTAATTGGATCTCCTCCTATGTGTATTCTACCTCTTCGTCCGTCTTCATCAATGATTTCTATTCTATTAGGTCTCATACTTGACTCTGGTGGAGACCAATCACGGACACACTTTGCTTGGTGCCAAATGTCCGTGCGGCAGACTACTTGGAGTAGTCTCAGCCTTAATCTCATGTGCACTTACGCACTAAAATCCGGAAGTGTCAATATAAAACCCGAGGCAACAATGTGTAATTCGAGGGCAACACTGAAATTTTAAAATTTTAAAATTTTAAAATTTGCAGTCCCAGGACGCAGCGGAAGAATTATTACACCCGAAACATATTCCTTTCCCAAGGATCCATGCGAGAGAGAAGACACAAGGATGTGTTAGAGATATACCTCTTTTGCTTGCTTAGTCG
>JANTFE010006011.1:27480-37915 GCA_027562315.1 Costus pulverulentus
TTTAATTAAATGCTATGCTCCCACTATTTCCAAAAGCAAGTTGAGAACTCTCAAACTCAACATGGAAATCAGTGAGTAGGATCCTAATTTCACATGAGGTCTCTGCGAATGTCAGAATTCGGTCAGCGCGATTAAGTCCGAAGGTCATCCTCTATGTCACAGGCTCACTAGAAGGTGGGGTCAAGACCCTCAACTGGGTAAGCACTTAAGGCCTTCCGAATGTCAGAATGGAGGCCATTCTTCAACTGCGCAAGGGTCAAGGCTGGGTCCTCGGTAATGGCGCAATGATGGTGTAGGTTATCAAACCGAGTCATGAACTCAACTACAGTTCTAGACCCTTGGGTTAGCGCACAGTATTGGTCCAAAAGCTGTTGTGTGTAAGATGGAGGCACATATTTTTCCTTCATGTGTGCCTTCATCTCGTCCCACCTAAGAATGGGGGGAATATAGGAAGCTCGGTTTTGGCACTCAACATTCTCCCAATGCAAGCGGGCTTTACCTTGCAGCTGTTGGGAAACCCCGGAGATTTTAAAATTTTATTACATACATACAGAGGAAGCAATCCCCGAAATAGGCTAGTCCCAGAAACCCAGAAGGACAAGTCAAGCGAGGGAGTTGACACGGTGAGTAAGAGAGAATACCTCAAAGCAATAGATGGAGAAGCGATATAGGCGCCCAAGTGTTTGCCCTCTGTAGTCTTGCACACAGCCGATGCTTGAGTTATCTTCTTCCACGTCTGGTGCTTCCCTCACAAAGAAAATCCATGCCAAGGGAGTCCCTCTTGATCACTTGCGCGAACCTCTAGGAAGTGGATGCGCCAAGGGAGGAAGAGGAGAAGAGAAGCCGCCAAGCCTTCTTACACTTTGCACCAAGGAAATGAAGAAGGAAGATGCTCACGGCTTGATGAAAGAAGAGCTTGTGTCATATTATCTCTTCATGACAACTTGTTATTGGGCCTCATTAGGCAATGAGCTAGCCCAAACTTCATTGCACAAGTTGATTAAGCCATTGGATCCAATCCAATGCAACCCTAACTCAAATGTGACCAACCATGGTCAATTTCGGGTCAACCTACAAAAAATAAAGTTTGGCTCCAACAAGTCTCTTCCATCTCATCAAGCCCATTGGCGCTGATGAAATCTCCCAAATATATATGAGGTATCCAATTACTTAATCATAAGGCTTCTCGATCAATACGAGAACTCGAGTATCAAGGTGCGCGACCTTGTATGTTTCCTCTGATTTTGGTAGTGATGACCTGAGGTCATCGCAACTAGTGAGTGACACCTAGCAATGCATCGCTGCTACCCAAGTCGTCGGAATAGATATCGACATCGACATCCCCATCATCGCAACAAGGTACAAACACATTATAGTCTCTTTGCCAAACTGATATCCAATTGGACAAGTGTGTCACCACTTGTTTTTACCCAATCTCATGGTCATGACTAAATTAGGTTTCCACCTAGGTATGGCCATACACTTTCAGTCATAGAACCATGGGGAGGGGGGGCATGGATATCAAGCTTCTCTCAGGAAGGGGCAAATCCTCTATCTGTACATTGACCTTCTCATATGGGTCATGACATACTCAATGACAACTGTTATGACTTCCCAACTATGGCGAGGTGTTAGGTTGTATCAAAGTATGTCTCTAACTATACAGAAGAGTCAATGAGCTCAAGTTAAGGGATCAATGTATCTTCTGTCACTTGTGAGGAAAACTCATGGCACCAAGTCATTGCCTCATAGCGGGTCAGTCCAATATATCTACCACTGATATACCCATATGTCTACATTAGCACCTCGTGCCTAACCAGCCCATATACCAGTCTTATATGTAGCAGAGTTGTCCCATATCCACTTAGGTACTTGACTGGGGCCAAGATTTGAGCACAGATCTAATATGCCTCCAGGGATATTATCATGCAAGTACACAATTGCAGATGTAAATAAAGCATAATAATGATAATGCCAGAATGATATATTTGAAATAACAGTGTCAAGTAGTACAATGATAGAACAAAACTAGGTCTTAAGGCATAAACACCAACAATTTCCCTCTTGCACTTAGACCTAGAGGTTAAGGAACTTCAACCCCATATCCCTCATATAACCATCATGCTTCTGCTGCGCCGAAGCCTTGGTCAGTGGGAGTAGTACCTTGCTCACTCCACCAGTGGTTATGGTTCATGGCCATATCCTCAAGTAGAGCTGTCGCCTCTTCCATGCCTTTGCTCATGATTGTTCCTCTAGCCGCAGTGTCCACCATCAACTTGGTATTATAATCCAATCCATTAAAAAAGATGTGGATCAAAACCCATGCTTGGAGTCCATGGTGTGGGCACATACGCTGGAGCTCCTTGAAGCGATCCCAAGTGTCATACAGTGATTCGCCCTCTTGTTGTGCAAAACATATAATCCTGTTGCACAGTTGAACAGTCTTTCTAGGTGGGAAGTATTTGTTCAGAAACCCTTTGGAAAGCTCGTCCCAGGTAGTAATAGATCCTGCTGGTAGCGAATATAGCCAAGCTCTCGCACAGTCCCTGAGAGAAAAAGGGAACAATCTTAGTCTTATAGCATCAGATGAAACTCCATTAACATTGACAGTATCATAATATTCTAAAAAGATAGCTAGATGTAGATTAGGGTCCTGATTTGGGGATCCCCCAAATTGATTTTGCTGGACCATCGTCATCAACGCTAGTTTAAGGTCAAAGTTGTTCGCTTCAACATTGGGTCGGACTATGCTTGAATTAAAGCCTTGTATGTTCGGTACAGCGAAGTCCCTCAAAGATTGATTGTTTGCCACCATTGCATCTTTTTCAGAAATCTTCTGAGTCTGAAACTGCAATCTCCTTTGAAGGCGAAATGTACGCTCAATTTCTCGGTCTACTAGAACTAAAGTACCTGTTCGAGAAATTCTAGGTATACAATGTGTAAGTCATGATGGAAAGTAAAATGACAGTCAAAAAGAAAAGAAAAGTAAAAACTAACACTAAATCAAAAGAAAGAAAAGTGCCTAGTCTCCAAACTTATCCAATAAGTCAATATTAACTAGCCGTAATGCCCGGCAACGACACCAAAAACTTGCTAACTTTCCGCAAGTGCACGGAATTATCGAAGTAATAAAAAGATATCGTTCCCAACGAGGATTACGTAGTTAAGTACCAACTCTTCGACTTGTTTGAATCTAAGCAAAAAAGACGAGTGGTTATGATGTACTTCTAAGCGCGAACAATTCAAAAGCAGCCTTTTAGAGGATTCAAGTTCTAAGAGAATCGGGATTTCTATGTTTCACCAAACTGACTATTATGAATCTTATAAAGATAACTCAATCAATAGAAAATATCTATTATGAAAGGAACTTTTCCTAATGTACATATCACCTCCTCTCGGAGTGTAATTGAGACTTTCATGAAAACATTAAGTTCACTCCCTACTCTCGTGATAATTAACCTAGCTAAACCCATTAAGTTCTATGAAAAGATGTTTAGATCCTTCAGATGAATCCAACCTACTCTCGTGATTGGATTCGAAGGTTCAATTGAAATAGATCGGACGTTGCGATTCACCTCTCGGTCCTTCTCGCAACGTCTAATACGCAATTATACGTGGCCAAGGTAAATTATGAAATGAACTCAACTTCAATCAAATCATGATAATAAATTCGTATAAAAAGAGTATGAATAAGGATTAATTCATAAAAATCAGCAGGCTAAGCCCTTAATCCCGAAACAAGGATCTACTCACTCATGTTCTTAAGGAAATTCACATTTATGTGATGAATAAACATAGATCTAGTAGAAATTGCAAAGAATTCACTAAGACAACAATAAAATCGGCTTCCCCTCGATCTGGAGATGAAGAGTCAAAGATCAATCGTTGCTTTTGCATGAAATCTCGTTGGAATATGCTCTGAAACTCAAATTTCGCTCTCGTCGCTACCGCCGCTTATGTTCATCCGAAAAAGCTCTCTAAACTCTCGAAAAATCTGATATTTTATAGTTAGACCGGTTTGGAACCCATCAAGGAATGGTTCTGCAAGGTTTGGTTCAAATCCGATTCGAATCGGTAGAGAATCGAGTGAAAAACTCGTCGGGTGGACGTTTTCATGGTTCGTAACAAGTTTACGGCTATGGCCGTAAATGTTTCTGTGTGTACAACCTTTTGTACACAGAAAGTTTCACGGGCTGTGATGGATTCACGGCTTCACCCGTGAAAGTTTCTATGCATTCCAACACTTAGCCATTTTTCACCTTTCGCTCGACATCAAAATTACGGCTGAGCCATAATTACGGCCAAGGCCGTGAATGTTGATTTCTTCACCATTTTCTCTCTAAATTCGACATGTAGGCTCGTGATCTCCTTAGGAATCATGCTCTGACTTCAAAACTCATGAAATCCTTCATTTTTTGGGTGATTTTACCTATATTTTCATGAAGGCCAAGAAAAGTGAAGATTTCATGCCATGTGAAGTAAAAGCATCAAAATAAGCACAAAATCATACAAATAAGCCAAAAATATGATCTAAAATATAGGCAAAAGTGTGATGTAAATACAACACATCAAAATACCCTAGACTTAGAATTTTGCTTATCCTCAAGCAATTCATCAATATGAATAAAGAATATAAAGATAAGGAATGCTCATCTGTTTTACCATCAATAAAGCCCTTAGTCTACATTTCAGGAATGCAACTTTTTAGAACTTAGATCATTCAAGAGAAGTCATAGTAAAAATAAATCATCAAGAGTTTACAATCCAAGAAAGATAAAATTCACAAACCATATTAAAATGTTCATTTAACACATAAAGCAATCAAATACTTCTTGGTTTAATAAATCTGCCTTAATCAATAGATAAAGGTTTACTTCAAGTCATTTGGTGAAACAATACATAAGAGATTTTTAGTGCAATATGGTCTTTAAACTATTATGTATCATAACATTGTTTAAATTATACCGCAAAATAGTATAATTTAACTCATGGTCTCGATCTTAAGCTAAAGGAATTTTCCACTAAGCCCACAGCTTTATCTTTTTCTCATTTTTTTTAGACTTCAACTCATGTCTTCGGTACTACTGCCAATTTTTTGCAGTGCCAAGTAGAGGAGTCAATTTTTTTTTTGTATAAAAATATGGAAAAAGCCGGCCAGTGTCAACCCATAACCTCAGATTATGCTACTAGAGGAGTTGGAGCAAATCTCAAGTTAAATATATAGATCACCAAATTTCTATTCATAAAAATCACTATTAAATCAAAGGAAAATAAATTAAACTTAAAGTACGAGGATCACCATGCGCATGTTGTTTAAACATATAACAGTTCATATGCAAACTTTATTAATACCAGAATCAATCTTACTCAACAATTTATGTTTTCATGAAAGTCTCAAAAATTCTCTAAGTCATCAAATTAAATGCCCAAAATGCTTCCTAAGTTCAAAATTAAGGATAAAACGAATCTGATTAATTCTTAACAACCTTAAACATTCAAAATTCATATCTATAAAATTATGAAGGATTAGCAATCATGAAAATGGATACCCTAGACTTAAATTGATGCATATGTATAAACATTGAAAGCATGAAAAATTTCAGAAATTTTTTTGCAAGAGTTCCCTCTATATTATTGGCGAAACCCTGTACAGTTATATCAAATGTGTGAAATACAGCTCAGAAAAATTCAGAAAATATACCATATCAAAGATATTCAAATTTTACATGGTAATCAAGTCTCAAATGTCAAATACCATCATGTTTTATTAACCAAATCACAGTTTACCATACTCACAAAGATTTGCTTCAATTTTTACAATTCTAGAGCAATTCACTGCATCATCCATAATTCTCTTGTTCATCATTTCCTCCTTTCACGAAAACTCTTCAAAATTTCCTACAATCAAAGCTACTCATAATTAAAACTCTATATTACCAGATTCTCCAAGGCAAAATTAAATCAATATAAACTAGAAGAATGAAAATCAGAAATATGGGTTGCCTCCCAAAAAGCGCTCTTTTAAGGTCATTAGCTTGACCAAAACCATGTTTAAAGGTCTTCTGATGGATTGGAGAGAATCAAATACACGTCTTCTTCAACTTGTTCCTCTTCAAAATAATGCTTCAAACGTTGCCCGTTCACTTTGAAAATTTCTTGTCCTTCTCTTGATATCTCCACTGTGCCATATGGGAATACTCTCTGAACAATATAAGGTCCCGACCAGCGGCTCCTTAATTTTCCTACAAATATCTTGAGACACGAGTTATATAGTAAAACTTTATCTCCTTCAAAAAATTCTTTCCTTGAAATCCGCTTTTCATGCCACTTCTTAGCGCATTCTTTATACATGCGGGAACTCTCATAAGCCGAATTCCTTATTTCATCTAATTCATTCAATTGAAATTTTCTTCTTTCTTCAGCACTCTTTAGGTCATAGTTTATCTTTTTCACCGCCGAATAGGCCCTGTGCTCAAGTTCCATAAGTAAATGGCATGATTTGCCATAAACAATTTAGAATGGAGACATACCCAAAGGAGTTTTGAAAGCCATCCTATAAGCCCAAAGAGCATCATCAACCTTCAGCGCCCAATCCTTCCTTGCTCCTGACACAGTCTTTTCAAGTATCCTCTTAATTTTTTGATTCGAAACCTCAGCTTGCCCACTAGTCTGTGAGTGATATGGTGTAGCAATTTTATGGTGTACTCCATATTTCCTTAGTAATGACTTGAGCTTATTTTCAATAAAGTGAGAACCTCCGTCACTGATCAGAACTTTGGGGACACCAAATCTTGGAAAAATTATCTTCTTAAATAACCTGGCTACAACAGGTGAATCGTTAGTGGCCTCAGCTATTGCTTCAACCCATTTAGATACATAATCAACACAAAGAAGGATATACTTCTTTCCACAGGACGTAGGGAATGGGCCCATAAAATCAATTCCCCAGACATCAAAAATTTCTACTTCCAAAATCCCATGTTGAGGAAGTTCATCTTTTCTAGTGATATTACCAGCTTGGTGACATTTATCACATGATTGAATAAATTTCCTAGCATCACGAAAAATTGTTGGCCAATAGAATCCTGATTGGAGAATTTTGAATGCTGTCTTTGATGCGCTGGCATGCCCTCCATAAGGAGAAGAATGACAGTGGGAAAGAACATTGTGAATTTCTTCTTCCGGCACACATCTTCGAAATAAACTATCTACGCATCGACGATATAAATATGGCTCATCCTAGTAAAAATGCTTAACATATGACTTGAACTTCTTTTTCCCTTGAAATGTCAGATCAGGTGGCATGATATTGGACACAAGAAAGTTTACAATATCCGCATACCATGGTGTCTTTTCTCTTATGATAGCATATAAATATTCCTCTTGAAAACAATCATTAATTTCCAGATCATCCTCCGCGTTCTTCTCTTTTGTTAGTCTAGACAAGTGATATGATACTTATATGATAGCATATAAGTATCCATCAAATTAATCTGGGCTTTGCATCCTTTTTACTCACCAAGTATTTGATCACCGAATGATCTGTAAAATCAACAACCATAGAATTAATGATATAAGAGCAAAATTTGTTAAAAGCAAAAACTATGGCAAGAAGCTCCTTTTTGGTTGTTGCATAATTTATTTGTGCCTCGTCTAAAGTCTTGCTGGCATAATAGATGGCATAGAGTTTGTTATTCTTTTGTTGTCCCAACACCGCTCCCACTGCTTGGTAACTTGCATCGCACATCATCTCATAAGGGAGTGACCAGTCTAGTGGTTGCATGATGGGTGCAGAGATAAGAGCCTTCTTCAATTCCTCAAAAGCTTCAGTACAGTCCTTGTCAAAATGAAAATCAACATCCTTAGCCAATAAGTTTGTGAGAGGCCTAGCAATTTTAGAAAAATCCTTAATAAATCGGCGATAAAATCCAACGTGTCCTAGAAAACTTCAAATCCCTCTGACTGATGTGGGTGGAGGTAACTTCTCAATAACTTCAATCTTGGCCTTATCCACTTCAATACCTCTCCATGAGATACGATGCCCAAGAAAAAATTCCTTCTTGAACCATAAAATGACATTTCTCCCAATTAAGAACTAGGTTTACTTCCTCACACCTTTGCAAGACACGCGACAAATTAGATAAACAATCATCGAAAGAAGATCCATACACTGAAAAGTCATCCATAAAAACATCCATAATATTTTCAATGAGATCAGAAAAAATGGCCATCATGCATAATTGAAAGGTGGCCAGTGCATTGCATAATCTAAAAGGCCTGTGCCAATATGTGAATGTCTCGTATGGGCACATGAAGGTGGTCTTCTCTTGATCTTCAGGATGAATGGGTATCTGAAAAAATCTTGAAAAGCCATCAAGAAAACTGAAGTAAGAGTTCGTAGCCAATCGTTCAAGCATCTGGTCAATGAAAGGAAGAAGAAAGTGATCTTTCCGAGTGGCTTTGTTTAATTTTTGGTAGTCGATACACATACGCCACCCAGTTACCATTCTCATCGGAATTAACTCATTGTTCTCATTTTTCACTGCAGTAACTCTCCCCTTTCTTTGGAACCACATGAACAGGACTAACCCATTCACTATCAGAAATTGGGTAAATCACTCTCGCATCTAGTAACTTGAGAACTTCCTTTTTTACTACCTCTTTCATAACAGGATTCAGTCGGCGTTGATACTCAATAGAGGGTTTGCAGTTTTCTTCAAGATAAATCCTATGCATACACAAAAATGGGTTAATTCCATGTATGTCATCCAATGAATATCCAATTACCTTTCTGTGTCATTGAAGCTCATCAAGCAATCTTTGTTTGAATTTTATCCAAATCAGCACTCACTATCATAGGATATGTAGAATTTTCCCCCAAGAACTCGTATCTCAAATTTGGTGGAAGCGCATTGAGTTCTAATTTATTCGTCTTTACCGGTTTAGGTTTTACCAGAATAAGTCTCTGAATTTTGGCTTTCTGTGGCTAAACCATCTGGCTTGAATCCAATATTTTTGCATAATCCTGAGCCTTTTCCCCCATATTTTCTTCATCCTCCACTCTAATCAGGCAAACTTCCAACGGATCTATTCCTTCCTTCAAATCTTCCGCCCTTGTTTCCAATTCTGAGGCATCAATATTAAGACAGGAATCTTCAAAGGAGGGCCTTTTAAGGGATGAGGAAAGATCAACATCAATATTATTCTCCCCAATATTCACAGTCAATCTCCCTCTCTTCACATCAATAACAGCGCCTGCAATGGCCAAAAACGGCCTCCCCAAAATAATTGGCAGTTTTATATCTTCCTCCATTTCTAACACCACAAAGTCCGCAGGTATAAAAAATTGACTGACTTTTATGGGAACATCTTCCAATATTCCAACAAGTCGCCGAATAGATTGGTCAGCCAATTATAATGTGATAGTGGTTGGCTTCATGTCACCTATGTCGAGTTTCCTATAGATTGACAGGGGCATCAAACTGACACTTGCGCCCAAGTCACATAAAGCTCCTTCAAAAGACATGTTGCCAATCTGGCAGGGGATGGAGAAGCTTCCTGGATCTTTCAACTTTTGAGGAACCTTGTTCTATATTATCGCACTGCATTCCTTTGTAAGTGCCACAGTTCCATATTCGTCAATCTTTCGCTTATTAGAGAGTATATCTTTTAAAACTTTGCATAGGTAGGCATCTGTGATAGAGCTTTTGTGAAAGGAATGTTAATGTATAACTTTTTTAATACCTCTAGGAATTTTCTAAACTGCTTATCTAACTTTGCCTTGGCTAATCTCTGAGGAAAGGGGATAGGCGGAACATACGCAGGTGGACCCACATATTTCTCCTTTTCTTTCTCAATAGTCTTTTCCTTATCAGGCTGTGATTCTTCACACTGCTCCATGTCAACTGCAGGTGTGATCTCTTCCTTAGGCATCTGGGGTTCATGTTGGGTCCCCTTCAAGGGGGAGCGAAACCCTAGATAGGCGCATATGGAGTTGTTCATGCAGCGGAAGGGGGTTTCTAGAATCTTTGCATTTTAATATGATCAACTTTCCATGCGATTGCAAACAAGAATCAAAGAATTGATTCTTACCAAAGCCATTGCTTGGATGGCGTCTAGGAAGAAGAGACTCAAGCGCTTCTCCTCCAAATGGTACGCACACAAGGTGATGATGGCTTCTCCTTGAATCTCCTTGTGCTAGCAAGGATCTACAAGTATCCTTCTCGAGTGGTAGGGATGGGGAGATGATCGCTTGGCCGAGAGCTCCTTGTCCAAAACCTCCTTGTCGTCCAAAAGCCACCACTTCACCACACGAGAAGTGCAGGAGTCCCATTCAAGGGGGAGCGCAGCGGAATAAACCCCTTTCAAGAGGGGGGCGCAAAACCCTAATACATGCACATAAAATACTTTTGCATGGGCGGTAATTAGGGCATCA
>JANTFE010000610.1:15270-31832 GCA_027562315.1 Costus pulverulentus
TGCCAGCGTCAGAGGAACCTACAGGGTCGCACACCTTGATACTCGAGTTTTCATATTGATCGGGTAGCCTTTAGATCGAGTTATTGGATAACTCGGATCTATTTGGGAATTTCATCAGCGCCAATGGGCCTGATGAGATGGAAGAAACTTATTGGGGCCAACTTCCATTTTTGGCATATTGACCAAATTAACCATGATTAGCCTCATTTGACCATGGGTTAAATGGATTGGATCCAATAGCTTGGTTAACATGCATAATGGACTTTGGGCTTGGCCCATTGCTTAGTTGGGCTTGCTAATAAGTTGTATTGAAGGGCTAAGAGGCTTGAAGGGTATAATGGGGATGAATTAATAGGATAGGCGCATATGGAATCCTAGTTGGACTAGGATTTGCGCCTATGCTTTGTTTGGTATCTCTTAGGTGATTAAATCAAATTGGATTTGATTAAATCACACAAGAGAATTGATTGGATTGTGTTTGACAATTGTGGGCTGATTATTAACATAATTAGAGTCCTAATTGGATTAGGACTTGCGCCCAAGCCACATTAGGCAATCCATCATACTACCTTGACTAGGTCTAGGCGCATGGATGGGATTAATGCCTTATATGGCATGATATGGGTGCATATGGCTGATGCTTGCTTTGGCAAGTCTTAGGTGCATATGAGAGTGTAGATTTAATCAATATATTTGATTGGATAATCTCCTAGAAGCATGCCCTAATTGTCAACACTTACCATTCTCCCCTAACCGCCTCTTGCTCCTATAAATAAGCCCTTACCGCCCCCTCTCTTTAAGGATGCTTATTCCTTAGAGGCGTGAAGCATTAGAGGGCGACGGCTAGGAGAGCTTAGAGCTCTTCTTCTTCCATCAAGGGCGCAAGCATGCTTCATCTTCCTCCTCTTCCTTTCCTTGGCGCAAAGAAACAAGAAGGCTTGCGGCGTTCCCTTCTCCTTCCATCTCCTTGGCGCATCACATCTTGGTGGTGGCGCAAGTTGCTTGGAGGACTCTCCTAAGGCATGGATCTTCTTCCCGAGGCTAGCACCGGGCGAGGAAGAAGAAAGCTTGACGAATCCGTGTGTGCGAGACTGTAGAGGGCGAATACTTGGGCGCCTTCCTCGACATCGGCTTCTAATTGCTTAAAGGTACTTACTATCACATCGTGTCGACCCCCTCGCAAGAGATCTTCCCTGGGTTTTTGGTACTGGCCTGTTTCAGGGATATTCTTCCGCTGCGCATGTATCGTATTCTCTATGAAAATTGTAAAATATCCCTGGGGTTTCCCAACACTCCATAGTTTTCATATTATCATGCATGATTTTAGAGTTTTTGCAATATGGACTGAATGGAGATTTGCTTGAGAACTTGGAACACTAAAATTGAATATTAGGAACTCACCGTAAGAAATTAGGTTAGTTCTTATATCTTGATTTTAGAAGAATAATTGTCATGTTTGATAATTTGAAACTAGGATTGAGTTATTTTGTTAAACATTAAGATCTTGTGCGAAAGTGAGGATCGGAACGTTGGAGAACCTTAAATAGAACCCGTGTTGAGACTCGGATGCACGAAAGTGATCCTTGAGATTCCACTTGAGATAATCAACTTTTAATTCGGATGCATGAAAGTGATCCTTGAGTTCTTTGATTAACGATTTACTTATTTTTAGCTTGGGATAGATCTTGCGCGAAAGCGAAGGTTCGGTCCTTGCATGATTGTCTGCACGAAAGTGAGATAATCCTTTTATGAAGTAAATTATATCTTTATCATAATGAAATTAGACTGATGACCTTTTATTCATATCTAGGCAAGGAAATTAAGGTGGATGAAACCCTAGTCCCAGTTTCTCTCTGATTTCGTGTTCTTTCTATCATTTACTTGCATTATAATCGATTGCGTAGCTAGTAAGAATATAACTATTTGTACTTAACAATAAGGGCTCTGTGGTTCGATATCTTTCTTTATTACTTCGAGTATCCGTGCACTTGCGGACTATAACAAGTTTTTGGCGCCGTTGCCGGGGTCCTTAGTTTTGTTAATATCAAAATAGTTGTTAGTATTGCTAGATGAAGTTTTATTTGTTTTAGATTTAACTTTGTTTTTTGTTTTTGTAGGTTTTGGATTTTCACAATTGTGACAGAACTAGGATATCTGAAAATGTTGAATTTGCTTGTGTTTTTATTCTGAAAAAAAGATTAATTGATTGGTGTTGGATAATCTTTTTGTTCTTGATAAATTTGGAGATATGTCTTTTAATCACTACTCGTGGGCAACTGAAAGAGGTGAGGTATACATGCCACATGGTAAGTATGAAGATGATTCATTGTGCACTGTTGCAGATAAATTAAAATTTCACTCTTGTATGCATCCTTCTAGGACATCTTATTCTTCTATTAGATGTGATATTTGTGGATGTTTTGATCATTATACTTCTGATTGCCAATTTTTAATTCCTCCAAATCATGTTTCTGAACCATACTTTGAGGATATTGAGAAATCTAGGTTAGAATCTATGCTTGAAAAATTCATGTCAAATCAAATGCAAATCATGACAAATCAAAATAATGAAATTGAAGATCTTAAGGGGATAATTAGTTAGCTTGCTTCTCAAGCAGAATCTTTAATAGCTCATAAGAAAATTTTAGAAGCCCAGTTAGCACAACAAGCTTGTTTATTTGAGTTTGATTTGGAAACTAAGAAAATTGATTTAGAAAATTCCCCCTCTGATTATGATTGTTTTGAGATTGAGCCTTATGTGAACATTAATGAATCTCACTCTAATTTTGATGACTGTAAAGATGATTCTTTTGACAATTTATTTGTGGAAAAGTTTGAAGAAATTGATTTTGTTAAATCTCCTCTTGAATCTAGTGATAGTTTTGAAATTGATTCTTTTGATGATATATTATTTGTGGTTAAATCTGATGGAAGGATATGAGGGGACTGAATTAGAAAAATCTCATTTTGATTTTGTTGATAACTTTGAAATTGATAAATTATTTGATTGTGAGCATGAGAAAGTTGAAAAAGATTTGAAAATTACAAACATTGATGAATCTCACTCTGATGTTTTGCCCATGTCTACTGATTTATTTGAAGAACTATGTTTTGTTCAAGAATCTAATGTGAGACACAAAAATTATTTTCATGATCCAATACTTGAATCTTTTGATATAAGTCCTATTGCAATTGAAGATATAAATTTGAAGAAAGGACTAATGATTTTGCTTACTCACAAATTTTGGAAAATTATTGAATATCCTTTGAGTGGAATTGGAGATTTTGATTTCTGCATATTTGAGAAAGCCACGTCAATTATATTTTACATGAAATTTTGGATGTTTGGATTAGTGGCTAAACTTTTTAGACAAAGGAAATGCAGAAAATTGTATGCTATTTACTATGGTACTGATCCACCTGCTTCACCATGAAATTTGATATTTGGTCAAGCTATGGACCTAAAATTAGCGCTTCTTAGGAGGCAACCCAAGCACTCATACTTAGCTTAGTTTCTTTTATCTTAGTTTATTTTTAGAATTAATTTTTGTTTTCTTTTTGCAAGGCAAATCAAAATTTTGCAAAAAATACGGCACTGTCGTAATCCTTTTTACGGTGCCGTAATTTCGGCTGATTTTTGACCCGACAGTTTTTCATCCTTTACGGCACTACTGTAATCATTTTCATGGTACCATATTTTCAGCATATGTCTGACCCGAGAATTTTGTGCATATTACGGCACTGCCGTAAGGAATTTCACCCCCGTAATTTGAAATCTGCATTCTGCTTATCTGATTAGGTGTTTTCTTGCTGTGATTTTAAGAAACTGGGTTGGGAAAATTTTTGATCTTTGGCACAGCATGGAACTACTCATCTTTTTCTATTTATTAGATATTTTTGTTGAATTTTAAAGCTCATAGATCATCCTATAACACATAGCATCTTTTCGATTTTGATTAATTTCTATAGCAGTTTTCTTTTGACTATTCTAATTAGCGCTTTTGCTGCAGATTTTTAAGATGCTTTGATCAGTTAAAATTCTGATTTTTCACTTAGAATATGAAGAGCATGTTTCATTCTATCTTGAGGATTTGTTGTTTTCATTAAAATATTTTCTGACAATTCTAGGAAGCGTGATGACTTTTTGAATCTGATTAACTTCTGTGCAGTTTTTGATTTTGTAATCTCACTAGCCCTCTTTCTGTTGATACCATAAATTCCTGACAGATTTTGATCCTTTAATTTTCATATGCCCAGAAAGAACAAGTTTTATTCTACCTTTTGGCTTTGTCTATTTTCTTTTTGAATCATTATATCTTATTCTTGGGTATAGCTACTGAATCAATAGGTTGCACTGCTTTCCATCGACATTGGCAGCTCCTTGTCTTCAAATTTCCAACAGAAACTGCAGCCCAACCGCCACCACTCCAGCTACCTCTGACACCACTGTTTCCAGCCGTCGACACTGGATTCTACCACCAACAGCCTCTTACTTCTTCTGCTGTATCTGTTTCCATTGATTTTATTCTTGCAGCAAGATCTTCATTCTTGACTGTGATTTTTTTCATCTGTGCAGCATCATCTCTCGCCGCCCACCAACCGACGACTTTGCTGCCAAGACTATAGTCCCTAGCAGGCCACTGGAGACTGCTCATCATCACTCTATTGTCGGCATCATCATTGCTAGCAGCTTTTTAGCTAGCATCTGTTCCACCTCTGCTTTTCACCTGCATCAGCTCTTTCCATCAGCACCCTCTTCGGACCTCCGGCGATATCTCTGATTTCCCTTTGAGAAAATTATTTTTTTAAAGCAAGAGACTATTTTTGATCTGAGCCTTATGTACCTTAAATTGTGCAGGTAAAATTTTCATGAAGTGCATCTTTGAAGACCTAGCAGCACTTGCCCCGACGCTACACCTCGGACGATGATTGGAGCTTGCTACATAATTTTGCGAGTATTGTTTGCACTTTCATGTGATTTGATATGAATATTTATATTTTTCTTCTCCTAAAATTTTTATCACTGTACACCCTTTGCATTGTTTGAGCCTTATGTAATTATTGAATCTATCACTTTACATCTTTTGAATACATGAGTTTCATGCTTCATACTTTTTGCATTGATATTGATATTTTGATGTTTAAAAATTTTTATGACTTGAATCCATGTGATGAGAGGTGTGTGAATTTTTCTATGTTTATGCATACCTGTGAATGGAGATGTTCCAATTATGTTAAATTTATTTCTTTAATATATATCTACTTGTTGAAATCATTCATTGATTGATGCATAAGGTTTTGGGTAGGTATGTTGTTTGATAAATGAAATCTAAGAGTGAAACATCTTTCTTTAATAAAATGAGCATATGAGTGTAATTTTTGAATTGATATCAATTGATTAACCTAGTTGATGTTTAGTTTATCTTATTATTTGTTGGGAAGAAAGAATCCAAAATCCACAAAAAGAGTGAGAGACTCCCCTACTTGGCACTGTGTAAAATTGACAGTGGTACCTAAGACATGGGTTGAAGTCTATGAAAAAAAAGAGAGAGAAAAAGAAAATGACTCCTCTACTTGGCACTGTGTAAAATTGACAGTGGTACCAAAGATAAGAGTTGAAGTCCAAATAAAAAGTGTGTATCTATGAGGGTACATATCATCAAAAAAATAAAAAGAAAAAGAAAAAAAAAGGAGAAAGAAAAAGAGATTTTGAGTGGAAAAAGATTTTGGAAATCCTATTCCTGTAAACAAAAGTATGATAGATTTAAACTAAAACAAAGGTGAAATCATGAGACTAAGATTCTGTTTATTATGCGAGTTGCAAAGTTTTATTTGATCAAAGTTGTGGATCTTAAAGATTGATTTTAGAGGATGATGTATTTATCATAAATTTTGTGCAAAAAGTTGGTGGAATATTTCATGAGTGATTATATTTTAGAAATTTTTTTTTCATAAAAGTGCATATTTTCCATACCTAGCAGTGTTCATTATTCTATTTATTTGCTTGAGGACAAGCAAAGTTTGAGCCGAGTGTTGGCGCAAACTGAAAGTACGTACCTTACACATAGAGCCAATCTTTTGTTACACACACACACGCAGTCGGGAACCCTTCACAGGGCAATGAAGAGAAGGCATTTTCCGCTCGTCCGAAACCGAGGAAGAAGGTGGCGCTTAGTGTTGGCGTAAACGGGTTGAGTGGCGCTAGGCGGGCGCACTAAGGGGTGGCTGAGGAAAGTGCTAGGCTCATAAGTAAAGTCGTATGATGAAAAGGAGAGGTGCCCGAAGTGCTACAGAGACACTCCAGCCCTTTTGATTGAATCAGAAATACATACAAGAGGTGGAACGAGGGAACCCACAGGCGAGTTCCTCAGAGGTCATTGGGCCTAGGCCTTGCGTGGGGAAGGAAGCTACTACAGCAAAACTGAAGAGAAAAGCTAGCCGCAGCCCTCTTTTATAGACCAAGAGGGGAGGGAATCACACACAAAACACCTGAGGGTTGTTGGAGCAGCCAACAGCCCTTTAACAAACTAAAGGGGGTCAAGATGCCCCTAACAAACTAAAGTAACAGCTACCAACTACCATTGGTAGGGAATCTGCAGGGTTGGAGGGCGCCTGGATCACGCGTCTTGGGCCATTGTCCGGGCTGAGTGACGGACTAAACCATTTCGAAACAAGCCGCCATGAAACAGTAAAACTTGCTAATCGTGGGCTAATTCTAGATGTTGTTGGCGGTCTCTTGAGCCGTGTTGAGGACCCGATTGTGATAGGGTTCGGCTGTAGTTTCGTGCTGAGGTCCTCGGGGAAGATTTGCCATGGGAATAGAGTGGAGGGACTCCGTGGAGGCAGTAGATGGACTGAGAATCCCTATATATCGGTCTGGAGGATGTGAGGAATGCTATGAGCGTCGAACGACATGCTGAACGGAGCTTTTCTGCACTATATGGGCAAATTACAGCAGAGGTGTAATTTTTATTATAGGCCGTAATTTCAGGTGAAATCTGGGCAGAAACTTCTGAATGCTATGTAGATTTTACGGCAGGGCCATAATGTTTATTATGGGCCATAATTTCAGGCTGAAAATCTGTAGAGACATCTGGGTACTGGGCAGCAGATTTTACGGCAGTGTCGTAATATTTATTACGGGCCATAATTTGGGGTGAAATCTGGGCAGAGACTTCTGAGTGCTGAGCATATGTTATAGTATGGCCGTAATGTTTATTACTGGCCAAAATTTTGGGTGAAATCTGGGTAGAGACTTCTGAGTTCTAAGCAGATTTTACGGCATGGCTGTAATGTTTATTATGGGCCGTAATTTCAGCCAGATCTTGGGCAGCAACTTTTACACCGGGAGTGTAATCTTTTTTACAAGCTATAATTTTGGCCGGAAAACTAGTAGAAACCTCTGTTTGGGCTGAAAATTTGTGGCGGTCTTCCTAAGGCCCTGTAGAAGCTTTCCAAGTGTCTCCTAGAGGTGTTGGGTCACACCCATATGCTTCCATGACTCCGTCACAACAACTACTCCCTTGTTCACACGAAACATGAGGTCGGTGGCTGGGAAGGAGGACATCATGGGCTAGACTTGTGCCATAGGTGTTGGTCAGTTGGGCTTCCTACACTAGATGGGCCTTTGTAGGGGCTAGGTTGGAGATGAGCTACAAGGCAACGAGAGTAGGACGACTGGCTTTTAGGGGTAAATAGGGGTGATCAACAGGTCGTTTGATCCCGATGATCCGGAGGTTGGATGGTCTGATCCTTCTAGCCATCAGGTCACCCGGAAGAGAAGAGCTAGCAATTGAAGTTTGGTGTCAATTGGTCATGCTGATGAGGAGTTGTGGCTGATCAATATGAAGAAAGGAATAAGGCATAGGGCAGCTGGGATAGTAGGCCTGGGTTGTGTCCTAGCCTTGGGTCTGGACTCAATGCTAGATTTGACCCTCGGCCAAGACTAGGTACTAGGCTTGGTGATGCAGCTACTGTGGGAGGGATGCTCCTTAGTTCTGCACTCTAGCGTGTGTAGACAATGCCCGAAAAATGAGAGAGGGTCTTAAAATGAGGGAAGTGAAAGCGCTCAGAAAATGCAGCAAAAAACAGGAGGAAAATAGTGGAGAATTTGTTTCGGGGCAACACAAATGCAAGAGGAATCAAATGACACCTGAATCTATGAAATTAATTCACTAACCTCTCAGCCAGCAACTTACGTGCAGCATATTTCTTGGGGAACAACGAGTTAGTGGGGCTTGGCTCGTGCACCTATGGGCCTGTGAACACACCAGAAAGTAGAAAATCGTCCCATGCTTCCGACGTATGGATACTCGCGGGGTGAGGGGAAATGCGAGCAAGGAACATAACAGAACTTGAAAATAAGCGAACCTGACCCACAGGAGGTGGTGGGATTTACTTTCTTGCAAACAAGAAGGAGTACACGCAAACAGTCGAGGCTAGCCCAAGGATCCAACACCCAGATCGAAACTCGATCGTCACCACAAACTCAGGAAGCGAGGCACTAACCTTCGCTTCTACACACTCTGAAGTTGAGGAACCAACCATAACTTCTACAACACATGATGCCTTGCATTTTGACAATGATTTCCAATATTATTTTATCTCAAATCTAGATTAATTTCAATGTTTTTATACTCCGTTTAGACTTATTTACTTGTTGCTTCGGAGTCTTCACTTTTGCTCGTCTTTATGAAATTTCAGGTAAAATCACCAAATTTTGGAGCTTTTTGAAGATTATAAAGTCATGGGGTGATTCTATGAGGAGATGAGACTACACATGACATTGGGGCCCAATCTGAGCTTCTTTGAAAAATACGGCCAGGTGAACACCGCGGGGTTCACCGGTGATTTGCCTAGATGTCTGAAAGTCCATAGAACACTTCACGGCCTGCCTGTGATTTCGGTGTTCACCCATGATTCTCTTGGAGGAAGCTTGCGCAGAAACGTATAGAAGACTTCATGGGTGGGTGAACACCATGGGGTTCACCGATGATTCTTACCTGACAGAACTTCACAATAGACTTCACAATCGGGTGAACACCATGGGTTCACTCGTGATTGCTACTTCAAGTCCGACAACATGCAAAGAACATAGTTGAAAGATTTTTTTTGTAGTATAGTAATATGAAAATCGAGATTAACTAACGGGTTTGAAAATTAGATGTTTTTGTATTTTCTATAAGAAAACCGAATTAAACTACTTGCAGGAATGAAATTGCGGAATTGAAATGACTAAAATATTAAAGAGGACTTACAGTGGACCCATTGAGAATAGAAGGGGTCGACTTTGCGTTCTTCACCGGTCTAACTCTGATGGAAGGTGTCGGTTACACATAGGCAATACAACAACCCACACAGGCATGGGAGAGTTGAAAGAGTATTAAACTTACAAAGCAAAAGTGCAAGAGGGAGGTTAAGCCTTCAAGTTCTCTTGCCTAGACAATAAGTAGGACTAACTAAAATAAGGGGGGTGGAGAAGAGAGGGCTTGCGCCCCCAAAGGGGCCTTCAAACTCCAAGCGCCTTGCTTCCTAAAAGAATGAAACAAAGTGTAGATCTCTAAACTTGTAAAGAAGGAAGAAGCAAAATCGCAAGAGGGTGGTGAAACATTTATCTTAGAAAAGCTCCTTCAAAGAGATGGCCTCGGCTTCAAGGACTCCTTCAAGTTGGGTCTCGGCCTCATGGAAGTTCTCCATCAATTGTTGATTGGAAGGGAAGCCTCGGTTTGCAACTTGGAAGGGATGAAGGTCTCAGCTTGGTGAGGAGATGGTGAGGGAAGATGGATGCAAATAGAGGAGAAGAGAAAACTTGGTGACACAAGCACCGAGAGTTGATTTGCTAGGAAACTAATAGACAATTCTTCATTCAAAATCATGATGCAACATATGCCATGAAGGCTACAATAAATAGGCAAAACATCTAGGGGTTACATGAGTCTTTTCTCCCCTAGGCGCATAGGCAAGATAAGGAAGAAAATTTTAGCATTAAAACACAAAGGGGAACATGGAATAGGCGCAAATGCTCTTGGTTGTCTTTCCAATCGTGGCTGGCTCCTCCATGGTAAGTTTTTGAATGTTTTTTGACTCCAAAGCCTGGCGCAAAGGCTGAGAATAAGAAAGGGGCAGTTGGCTTTCCAATTTACAGCAGTGCTATGATATTACGGTATCGTACAGAAATACAGTACCATAATATAGAATATGGCACTACCGTATTTTGGTTGGTTGCTCCGATTTACGTGAAATTTGTCAAGTGATCTCCTCTTGATGATGGTAACTTTTCCATGTCTTTGATTTTTCTCGAAAATGCCTCAAAATAGTGCCTTTTTACCTGAAAATCATGAAAAACCAAAATAGAAGTAGATTTTGCAATATTTGATCAATTTAGTATAAAAATAAACAAAAGATCTTCAATTTAGCATGAAAAGATATATAAAATGATACAAAATATACTATATATTTTGGTGTCATCAAAATACCTAAGGCTCAAACTTTGCTTGTCCTCAAGCAAAAATCAAAATTTGATTAAAAGAATAACCTTTTCATGCTCAATAAATTTCTAAAATACAGCCATCAATGAAAAATTCTATCAATTGTTTTATAAAACTTCAAATAAATATATCATCCTTAGAACTCAACCCTCTAGATCCACAATTCAATCAAATAAAACTTTGCAACTCGTATAATAATTAGAATTTTCAATCTCAAAACTTCACCCAATTTCAGTTCAAATCTATCATGCTTTTGTTTACTGGAATTAGGTTTCCAAGATCTTTTTCCAGACATAATTTTTTTTATGTATTTGATTATTTTTGCAAAGATGACATGTACCCACTTAGATACATACTATTTTTTTGAATTCAACCCTTGTCTTTGGTACCACTGTCAATTTTACACAGTGCCAAGTAGAGGAGTCTTATCATTTTTCACTCTCATTATCTTTTATATAGACTTCAACCCATGTCTTAGGTACCAATATCAATTTTACATAGTGTCAAGTAGGGGAGTCTCTCACTATTTTTATGGATCTTGGATTCTTATTTCCCAACAAATAGCAAAAATAGACTAAACATCAACTAGGTTGATCAATTGATCTCAATTCTCAAATCATACTCATATACTCATTTTATTCAAGAGGATAGTTTCACTTTTAGATTTTATCCCTCAAATAATATATCTACCCAAAATTTCATTTCATGCATCAACCAATGTCGAATTTCAAAAATAGATATGCATTGAAGAAATAAATCTAACATGATAGGGTTTGTCTCTAATCATGAATTTGAATTTATTCATCATCAATCAATCAAGTCATCAACAATATAAATCAAGAGTATACTCATCCTCATCATCAAGTATCACAATATCATATCATCAAAAAATATAAAAATATATCATCATGTATACTACAACCATATCGAAGATAAATCATCAGAATATCGAAATATCATAATACAACCCCCATCGAAATAATAGAAATCAATATCATCATAATCATTATACAACCACATTGAAAAGAAAGATAAGCATGTGAAACAAAATAGAGGTGTAGAAGCATCATCCTTCCCTTCTTCACATGAAACATCAATAAGATATAGAAAATAAAGTATAGCAAAGAAGTATGGGAAAATGATACTCACAAAACATCTACTCCTCATCATCAGGTCATCTTGCCTCAGTGTCCCTCGCAGCTTGATCACCGTAGTAATCATAATACCTCTGGTCTTCATTTCCGAATCGATGGTAGAGGAAGTTTCCCATGTCTTCCATGTGGTCGCACAGTTTCTCCACATCCTGGTGGAGGTGTCCAATAGACTCGGTCACCCTCCCCAAGGAGTCAATCACTCTGTCTATGCGGCGCTCTTAATTGTACATTTGTGCTGATAGTGCCTGAAATCCTAGATCATGGTGGCTAGCAAATCCTCCTCTAGATCTCTATGAAGAGTCACCAGTAGGGTGTGAAGAATCATGCTGGGGTGACTCCATACCAAGGGTATTCTCTCTTCCACCCCATGTGGGTGGTGGTGGAATGGTGCTAAGTGGTGGTGTGAAAGCTACTTCAGCGGCACTTGGAGATAACTTCCAATTTGCTCTATCCCTGACTGTTGTCTTTTCAGGATGGGGTAAAGGTAGAGTAGGGACATTTGGTCCAAGGACCAAACAAAAAGCATCCCCCTCTCTAACAATCATTTTCATAGCCATTCAAGACTCAATATCAAGCCTTGCATTCCCTTTGCCAATTCTACTCCATAGGGCTCAACTCCTAAATACTGGGCTATAGGAGTTATGAATCCTCCTATCACAACAGCTCCTCTCTTTGCCCTAGCAACCTTGTCCATGTGCTTCATCATAAAGTAAGCAACATCCACAGCAAAACCATTAAGCATCCCCCAAAGAAAATAAAGCTCATGTTGATGGACCATACCGTCGCTATCTCCTCTACCAAACATGGTGTGTGCTAGCACTCTATGTGCAAACTTGATACATGGGTTCATGATCTTTGAAGCTCTAGCAGAAACAGAATAAAAGTGACTTTCATCACTGATTTGATTCCAGAAAATTCTCTCCATAAATCCTAGGGGCATCTGAGTGTATCCCCCTGTGCTCAACTCAAAAATATCTCTAATCTCTTGCAGTGTCAGTTTCCTTCCTTCATTGGCCAGTCTAAATGTGATCTCCCCTTCAGCAAGGCCATTTGAGTATTCTTTCAAGTCAATGATCAAACTACTCAGAAATTCCAAAACCAATGGTAAATATGTGGGTGGATGCATCTGAAAAAATCTCTCGGCTTTTATCCTATCAAACATCCACAACACATTCTCATACAGTCCTAAGGATTCCAAAGTCCTTATGTGAGCATATTTTGTGTTGATCACCTTCCTCTCCAAAATTTGATTATATCTAGTCTCCTGCATCCCATGTCTAAAAATTATCCCATGTGGATTTTCAGGTTGAGAAGGTTCAGCTGGGGCTTTCCCCTTCCTCCTTGGAAAGATGGCCTTTGTTCTTAGTGCCATTTCAAACTATCAAGCTGAAAACTACATGTTTAATGCAAATATAGCAATATAATGACATGATTTTTCATTCTAAGCAAGGTTCACAGATAACATCAGTTTAATCATAGCTATCACTCCTGAAAATTCATTTTAAAATCAAAACAGAGGAAAACTGGGTGGAAAACAAAGTGGAAAACATGCGTATAAGCTCAATCTCACTAAATACATCTCCAAATTGGTTTAAAAACTCTAGAGTTGAACTAGAAATTGTTACCTATCCTCTAAGAAGTATTTACGAACAAAAATCTCTTCAAACGGTTAAGAAACGAGGAAGAACAAGTGAAAGGGGCGAAACATGCATGTAAACTCGCTAAAACGATAAAATCGGGCAAAATAGTACCCCAATCGACGGCAATAACTGGATGAGAAGAGTTGCCGGCATCCAATGATGGTCCGAGACATGAGAACGGCGCGAGAACAAGAGAGAACGAGTGGAAAAACCCTAAAAATGGCCCGTGAAAACCCTAAAAACGGCACAGGACTCGCGTGCCAGAATTCAAAATATGGTAGTGTAAAGTTTTACGGCAGTCCCGTAAAATCACGGAAGCTCTCGGGTCAAAACTGGTTCAAAAATACGGTACCTTGTAACCGTTTACGGTACCACTATAAAATCTCGGCAATCCTCTGTTCAAAAATGACTCAAAATTGCGGTACCGTGAAATAGTTTACGGTACCGCTATAAAAATCAATCAGTGATTTTTTTTTTCAGATTTCAACCCATGTCCTTCGGTACCACTGTCAATTTTGCACAGTGCCAAGTCGGGGAGTCACTAATGACACCAAAATATATAGTATATTTTGTATCATTTTAGATACCTTTTCATGCTAAATTGAGGATCTTTTACTTGTTTTTATGCTGAATCCATCAAATATTGCAAAGTCTACTTCTATTTTGGTTTTTTATGATTTTCAAGCAAAAAGACATCATTTTAGGGTGTTTTCGAGTAAAATCAAACACATAGAAGAATTCTCATCATCAAGAAGAAGATACACGACAAATTTCACGCAAAACGGAGCAACTCACCAAAATATGGTAGTGCCATAATCTATATTATGGTACTGTATTTCCATACGATACCATAATATCGGAGCACTAGGCGTAATTTGGGAAAACTTCACATCAGAAGATTGTGTGAAAAATACGGCACTGCCGTAAGATTTTACACGGCCGTATTTTGGAGCACTTTCGGAATAGAGACCATTGCTGAAATTACGGCACTGCCGTAAACTATTTCACGGGCCGTATTTTCTAGACGTTTCTGACCAGAGAGTTTAGCCGATTTTACGGCAGTGCCGTGAACCATATTACGGTGTCGTATTTCCCAGCACTTTCAGAACAGAACACTCGAGCGATTTTACGGCAGTGTCGTGAACTATTACACTACCGTATTTCTGTTTTTGAACGCAACTCCCAGGTCAATTTCGACGCCTGATTTTTGCGAAGAATATTGCAGGCAATCCAGAGCTTTAAATTGGATGCTATAAGAAGAAGGAAGGGAGTTTACGACAAGAGGATCACGTAGACACCAAAAGCCCCAAATTGCATCCACTATCGAGGGAGAAATAACGGTACACGTTGCCGCTTAGGGTTCCGCTGCCGCGACCAATCCAGAGCACCTCCGGCATTGATTTTCATACTGAAGCTTCGCATGGAGAAAGAGACAACGTGCCAGAAGTTTTAGAACGAAAGGAGATCAATTTGAGGAGAAATCAAAGGAAGAAGAAGCACCGCCATTGTTCACCACTTTCATTGCAAATTACGGTTCACAGCCGTGCTGTATTTCCTAAAACTCCTTTCTTGTTGATTTTTGATCTTCTGAAATTATGGTATTTTGTAATTCTTTCACCATGCTAGCTTAAACTTATTTTGGGACATGGAGGAGTAATTCCCTTTGATTTTCTTAATGACTAGATAATCTTTTACTTTCATGATGATTATTCTACTTTGAGTTTTCGCAATAAGGACCGAAAGGTGATTTTCTTGAGAACTTGGAACCCTAAAATTGATTAATAGGAACTCACCGTTGGAAACTAGGTTAAGTTCTTATTTCTTTATTTTTGTAAGTTAAATTGCCATGATGATATTAATGAACTTAGGATAGAGTTATTGTGTCAAACGTGGAGATCTTGCACGAAAGTGAGGATTAGAACGTTGGAGAGCCATAGGTAAACATGTGTTGAGTCTCGGATGCACGAAAGTGATCCTCGAGATTCCACTCGAGGCAATCAACTTAGTACTCGGATGCACGAAAGTGATCTTTGAGTTCTTTGATTGATGATTTACTTATCTTCAGCTTGGGAAGAATCTTGCACGAAAGTGAAGATTTATCTCTGCATGGTTATCTGCACGAAAGTGAGATAATCCCTTTTTGAAGTAAATTGAGTCTTTATCATGTTAGAATTCGATTGATGAACATCTTTATATATCTAGTCATGGAAATACAAGAGAATGAAACCCTAGTCCCAATTTCTCTCTGACATTATTCTCCTGTGTGTTTTCGCTCTCTGCTTGCATTTATCTTTTTCGATTGCCTAGATAGGAAGAAATCAATTATTCGGTACTTGACAAGATAGGTCTCTTTGGGGATCGATTTTTACTTTATTACTTCAAGTATCCGTGCACTTGCGGACACTACAAGTTTGGGACAACAAGTTTTTGCAGCCGTGCCAAGGAGTGACAATAACCCTGTACACCAATACCTTTGGCCGCGACACCTGAAATGAGTCTACCTACCTGTATTTAAAAGTGTGTCCTTCCGGATCACATCATGTTTTTGGCGCCTTTGCCGGGGAGACCTTCATTTTGTCAATATTGAAGATATTGAGAGTATTTACTAGACTAGACTAGGGTAGTTCAAAACAAACTAGACAAACAATTTGCCAAATTCCTTGAAATCCTGAAAAAGCTTTACATTAATATTCCTTTTTACTGAAGCTATTTCTCAAATGCCTTCATATGCAAAGTTCTTGAAAAAAATGTTGTCTAGTAAGAGAAAGTTAGATGATTATGGTACATGCACTGTAACATTGACTGAAGATTGTAGTGCAGTTATTCAAAATAAACTGCCACCAAAACTAAAGGATCCAGGTAGTTTTTCTAAACCTTGTTCAATTTGTTGGGGTATGCCCTTAAGGCTAATGTTTGAGGCCTTGGGATTATATTAGTATCATGTATAAACTCTATGTTTGTAAAGGCAATGGTTGTTATTCAGGTTGTTACATTATCTGCTGCCATATGTATACTTCTGAATAATGTCTCAATGCTGTTCAGCTTGGCTGACATGCAGTATTGTCCTTAGTCGAGATATCTTGGTGACAATGAGACAGCCTTGATATGATGGAGACTAATATGTGTTCTAATCTTATAGGATGCTTCGAGCACGGAATAAGATGTAGACTCAGGGGTACATTGGATGTACTGGACAGACCCTACTTAGGATATTCAATTGCTTGTCACAATGTGAATGATCCTTATGTGCAAACAAGTGGCATATTTCCTCTGACTTGAGA
>JANTFE010006048.1:0-19399 GCA_027562315.1 Costus pulverulentus
TTGATCATAATACATGCTATGCGATTTTGAAAGCCCTAGATTCCGCTAGAATTTTATTGCGCCTCCTATTAGGGTTTTCGCCCCCCTTTGTTCTGGGGGACCCTTCAACGTTGGGCACGGGCGTGTCCTTGGTCATAGCCTGGCCATGATGGGGCTGGCTTCCGATGCCAGATGTTGCGCTAGTCATGGCTGTGATCACTGAAGTCGAAGTCCGCCGAGCTTGTCACGGCTGGTGTCACGGACGTGTCAAGGGCCGCGCTGGTGTTCGTGTTTCGTCTCACCTGTGTCAAGAGCCAAAATATGCGGGGAGTCTTCTTCCAAATGTGGGGAGTCCTCCCAAGTGTCTTCTAGAGGGGTTAGGCACTCCTCATTGGCGTTCATGACTCCGTCACGAAGCCTCATGTGGAATAAGGATCCCATCTCACTAGGAAATGTTAAATTTCCTAGTTGACTTTTTGGGTTGTCAATCCGATTAAAATAGTGGGGGCCATGATCATTTAAAATAAGTCCAGTTAAAATGATTCGAAGTAGTACTACTCTGCTAATTCTTAGTTGTTGTAGAACAATGGCTGTGAAGAATGGCAGATGGTCACTGCGATCTACCCTGGAAAGGGATAAGTTGGTTAGATTCTGATAGAGGCAGGGATCACAGGCCAAGAAGCTACAAGGGGAGTCTACGAGTACCCTAGTCAAAGACCTGGAGGGTCACAAATAAGCTAGCAAGCTCAACCCCTAAAGCTAGCACGATAATGGGAAAAGAACTACCTCAAGCACTCCAAGAGATATTCAACCAAACTCATTTACCAAATAAGAAGATGTTGCAAATCAGCCAATAGCTTCAAATCAAGCCAATCAAGGGATCTCATCAATCTAACGTTCATATGAAGATGCTGCATATATGCCATTCCAGCCACATCAAGATGCGCCTACTCCAAATGAACTAATCAAGGCCAAGTCAATGCCAAGCTTCACGCAGTAGCCAGCCAACAAAGGAAATACCAACGTCCCTTTTTCACAATGTTCATCTTCAACGCTAGAACCTTGCAATACTCGTAACCAACAATGGAAACTTCTCCAACGTCTATCTACTGCAATCAAAGAAGGAAGCTACAACGTTTCTCTCGCCTACGACATCTGCAAACCTCTGCTTATATGTATCTCTAGCATAAACCATTGTAACAGACGAGAGTTTTGAAATTGAATCATATGAAGTAGTTTTCTAGTATCTTCCTCTTCTATCGGATGTGCTCCTCCTTCTCCTTCTAGGGCCGAGCCCCTTCCTCCTCTCTTCCCCTCTCCTCCATTCTCTTCTTCCTCACAAGTTCAATCTTCCAGCCGCAACAGTTCCAGATTTTTAGAATTTTTTGAGTTCGCCGCCGACGATCCACCGGCCGGATGTCCACGAGACTTCGGCCACCACTCCCCCTCCCCAAGACGAAGCCACAGCCACCGACATCCATCCATCCGACTCTCCGATCACCGGAATCAAAATTCCGGCCAAGATCCCCTGTTCTCGCCAACCTTCCGCCTCGGTTCTGCCTTTCATCGTCACCCTCCTTCGACCGGCCACCACTCGACCCGAAACTCTGGCCACCTGTTTGCCATCACCACATCAACTCCCAATTGTAACAGGTTCGGCGTCCGTGCATCACCGGCCGTCCGGCGAGGAGCCCTGCAACGCGCGGACCAACCCCTGTTTCCGCCATAGATCCGCCATTCAGCGTCGTTATCCTCAAACCAACCTCCATTCGCCTCTAAACTTTTGCCACGCCGTCACCACATTCAGAAGGACTCCCAGTTGTATCAGCTTCGACGTCCGTCCATCACTAGCCGACCAGAGATGAATCCTGCTCCAGACGCGTGACCTCCCCTGTTCCAGTTCTATTGTAGTTTCCTATTTCAGTTCTCCTGCATCGCTAATCTGATTAAGCTATTTCTTGCAGGGATATTAAGAATTTGGCATAACAACAATCTTGACTCCCAGCACGGATATGAAGTACAAATATTGTTCTATCATTTGGACCAGTTGGTGAAGATTCAGATTGAGCATAGCAGGCTACATGACACTGCAACTTTTGATAAATGATTAAATCCTGCATTTGTTTTCTCAACTAATCTGATTAGTATGTTTTGTGCAGGTACTTTGAGCAATCGGTGCAACAAAGATCTTAAAATTTGGTCAGATTATGTTGCACACATCATGTTCTACCGCTAGGATTAATTGGATCCATCAAAGAATTAATGGTTCAACTTAGATGGCATTGCAAAAGTTGTAATCTGTTAAATTTCTGTACTGTGTTATTTGCCGATCTGATTAGCTATTTTGTTATAGATGCCATACATTCCAGATACATCTTCATGCTCTAATCTTTATACGATTGAAAACAACTAGTTTTGGTCTACATCACAGTTTAATTAGTTTGGATCTATGGATTTTACAACAAGGCATAGTAACTTATCGTAACTGAATATCTTTATTGCCTTGGAGTTTTGGCTGATTTTTGAATTTTGACTTTTATGAAAATCCCAAAAAATAAATAATTGAATATTTTTAATTAGTAGAATAGAGCTCACGCTTCCATCCTACATCAGTTTGGTATCAGAGTAGGTTTGTGGGCAACTCTTGTCTGCCCACCCGATCTTTGCTTTGCTCATTGCATTAAAAAAAATTACATGCTTTCATGTTTCTTGTATTTAGTTTGCATGTTAGTTAAGTAATTGCTGTTTATTTCCTTTAAAAAAAAAATCTGTCCTAATTTTTGCTTTGTGATTCATGCTTAGTTGTTTGCACACTATTTGCTAGTTGCAGTTTGTTTGCATTGAAAAAAAAAAGAAAAAAAAAGAATAGAAAACTTATTATGTGTTTTCATCTTTATTGCTTTTGCATGCTAGTTTGTTTTATCGCAGATTTATATTTTCATACTAGCCCAAATCATTTCAACCATCTTAGGGAGCTCTATTTTCAAAGGATTATATTGTGTTTTCAAATATTCCATGGCCACTAGACTCCAACCCCCTGCCTTTAGCGGGTCTCTTAACCCTAAGGATTTTAATGACTGGTCAACAAAACTTGAGCATTATTTCTATTTTACTGCCATGCCTGAACATTGCAAAGTTAGGTTCACCAAGTTACTTTTACAAGAATCTGCTAGATATTACTGGACCACTGTTGAACAAACCTTGGAAAGAGACAATATGCTACCCATTGAGAGATGGGATGACATGCTTCATAAACTCAGAGAAAAATATGATCCTTCCTCTCTCCCTAAAAGATTTCTTACACAAAAGAACATGACTGTAGATGAATACATTCTAAAGTTTAAGACCCTCAACCATAAGAGTAGAGCTAGAGAACATCCTTGGGTTGTGCGTAACCGGTTTATAGATGGTCTTAACCTTGAGATTAAGAGAGGTCTCACCTACTACCCCATATACACAATAGAAGATGCTTTTCAAATAGCTAGTATGGTAGAACAAAATATTAAGACAACATATAGGAAAGGACTTGACCAACCTAGAACACAAAGCCAACCACACCAACAAAAACTTGCTCAAACCTCAGAGTCTACATTAGAGACTAAAACAAGTCCGGATGTGACAGGTGAAACTCAAGAGGAAAACCACAAGCAATATCTAGAGAAACTTCCAACTTATAGTGTCACCCTTAGGAATGATATTTTCCATACCTACATCAAAATGAAAGATAAGATGTGTAAGGTAACCATAGATGAGTCCATAGGCTTCAACTTCATAACCCCTAGTGCCATTGATAGATTTGGCCTTTCCAGTGAGCCAATCCCAGACTCTTACACCATTAGTAGGGATGATGGAACCAAAACCTTAGTGAACCATATGTGCTTAGTTCCTATTTTGTTAGGTACCCTTCTACTAGAAGTTTGGTGTTATGCCTTACCCTTAGAAGGTACATACCATGTCCACCTAGGAGCACTTTGGTTATATGATGTCAATGGGTATTACCAAAGGCAAGATGATTCATATGTCTTAAGATGCCAAAACCCAAAGATTAAGATCAAGAGGTCCAAACCTAAATCCTCTAAGGTACCTACTCCCTCAAACTCTCAAGAGAATATACCAACCTTAGAGTCTACCATGGGAACAAAAACAAGCTCAGGTAACACATGTGAAACTCAACAGGCAAACCATGAGGTAGAACCCATACCTCAACCTTTAATTTTAGGGCCCATACCCATAAGTCCTCAAGATGAGTCTAGCATTCCAGCTAAGGAACTCATAGTTGACTTGTCTGAGAGTCAAACTACCCCTAAGTTGCCCATAGAGACTGTTGTAGACTTGTCTCATGTTAAAAGTGAAGTAGAACCTTCTCAATTACCTTAAATTTTAGGGCCCATACCCATAGGTTCCCAAACCCAAATTTGCACTACTATTAGAGAACCTAAAATTGAACCCAAACCTATAGGTCCTCTTGAACCATATTTTGAACCTAAGTTAGAGCCTTTTGAGCTTGACTTGAACCCTAATTGTCAACCCTTAGGAACACCCATAAGCTTAGAAAATTTCTCTCAGGACCCTATGATCCTTGAATCTTGTCTTTTAGGTCCTTCAACCCACACCCTTAAGCCACCATTAGTATCAACAAAACATAATGAACTCAAACATGATTTGCACTATGCTCTTATTGAAATTGAGTATATTGATTTCATCATTCCTTGTTCTTTTATAAGTCCTATGATTTTCTATGACAAACTTACTAATGAGTATGGACGAGAAAGGGAATTTTCTACAGGGGTCCCTGAGTTGCAGCTTGGACTATGGATATTGATTGTTGAACTCCTCCACCTACGCAAGGACAATTCTTCGGGGAAGAATTTTTTTCACCCGGGGAGAACTGATGGAGGCAGGGATCACAGGCCAAGAAGCTACAAGTGGAGTCAACAAGTACCCTAGTCAAAGACCTGGAGGGTCACAAATAAGCTATCAAGCTCAACCCCTAAAGCTAGCACAATAATGGGAAAAGAACTACCTCAAGCACTCCAAGAGATATTCAACCAAGCTCATTTACCAAATAAGAAGATGTTGCAAATCATCCAATAGCTTCAAATCAAGCCAATCAAGGGATCTCATCAATCTAACGTTCATATGAAGATGCTGCATATATGCCATTCCAGCCACATCAAGATGCGCCTGCTCCAAATGAACTAATCGAGGCCAAGTCAACGCCAAGCTTCACACAGTAGCTAGCCAACAAAGGAAATACCAACGTCCCTTTTTCACAATGTTCATCTTCAACGCTGGAACCTTTCAATGCTCGTAGCCAACAAAGGAAACTTCTCCAACGTCTATCTACTGCAATCAAAGAAGGAAGCTACAACGTTTCTCTCGCCTACAACGTCTCCAAACCTCTACTTATATGTATCTCTGGCATAAACCATTGTAACAGACGAGTGTTTTGAAATTGAATTGTATGAAGTAGTTTTCTAGTATCTTCCTCTTCTATCGGATGTGCTCCTCCTTCTCCTTCTAGGGCCAAGCCCCTTCCTCCTCTCTTCCCCTCTCCTCCATTCTCTTCTTCCTCACAAGTTCAATCTTCCAGCCGCAACAGTTCCAGATTTTCTGAATTTTTTGAGTTCGCCGCCGACGATCCACTGGCCAGATCTCCACGAGACTTCGGCCACCACTCCCCCTCTCGAAGATGAAGCCACAGACACCGGCATCCATCCATCCGACTCTCCGATCACCGAAATCAAAATTCCAGCCAAGATCCCCTGTTCTCGCCAGCCTTCCGCCTTGGTTCTGCCTTTCATCGTCACCCTCCTCCAACCGGCGACCACTCGACCTGAACCTCCGGCCACCTGTTTGCCATCAGCACATCAACTCCCAACTGTAATAGGTTCGGCGTCCGTGCATCACCGGCCATCCGGCGAGGAGCCCTGCAACTCGCGCACCAACCCGTATTTCCGCCCAAGATCCGCCATTCAGCGTCATTCTCCTCCAACCAACCTCCATTTGCCTCCAAACTTCTGCCACGCCGTCACCACATTCAGAAGGACTCCCAGTTGTAGCAGCTTCGATGTCCGTCCATCACCGGCCGACCGGCGACGAATCCTGCTCCAGACGCATGACCTCCCCTATTCTAGTTCTATTGTAGTTTCCTGTTTCAGTTCTCCTGCATCGCTAATCTGATTAAGCTATTTCTTGCAGAGATATTAAGAATCTGGCGCAACAAAAATCTTGACTCCCAGCACGGATATCAAGTACAAATGTTGTTCTATCATTTGGACCAGTTGGTGAAGATTCAGATTGAGCATAGCAGCCTACATGACGCTGCAACTTTTGATAAATGATTAAATCCTGCATTTGTTTTCTCAACTAATCTGATTAGTATGTTTTGTGCAGGTACTTTGAGCAATCGGTGCAACAAAGATCTTAAAATTTGGTCGGATTATGTTGCACACATCATGTTCTACCGCTAGGATTAATTGGATCCATCAAAGAATTAATGGTTCAACTTAGATGGCATTGCAAAAGTTGTAATCTGTTAAATTTCTTTACTGTGTTATTTGCCGATCTGATTAACTACTTTGTTATAGATGCCATACATTCCAGATACTTCTTCATGCTCTAATCTTTATACGATTGAAAACAACTAGTTTTGGTCTACATCACAGTTTAATTAGTTTGGATCTATGGATTTTACAACAAGGCATAGTAACTTATCGTAACTGAATGTCTTTATTGCCTTGGAATTTTGGCTGATTTCTAAATTTTGACTTTTATGAAAATCCCAAAAAATAAATAATTGAATATTTTTAATTAGTAGAATAAAGCTCACGCTTCCGTCCTACATCAGATTCAACTTACTGGATTGGTATATGAACTTGAGAAATGTGCTAAAGCTCGAGAGGAAGCTCTATGTCCTTGAGCAGCCAATTCCTGAGCCACTTCCATGCTCGACCTCAGCGGTTGGGAAGGATGCTTATGATAAACGTCAGGCTGATACTTTGGAGGTTGTTAATTGTTAGTGTTATGCCCTGAGTCCTATGTTTTGGTCTAGACATATGTACTAAATACATTGATATTTATAGATATCCTGGCATTGTCGTTGTCCTGGTGTATTATACATCTGCGCATATGTATGTTTACATTATGATGTCCCTCGAGATTTTACTATCTCAGCTTACTTATGTCCCGAGTCAAGTACCATAGTGGAAAGGGGACAGCTATGGTGCGTGTGAGATTCGTTTATGCGCTGGTTAGCGCGGGTTGCTTAACGCAGGCATTAGGGTATATCGAGGGAAATATGCTGGACCGACCCGCCATGAGAGTTCTTCTTGGTGTCTCGATAAGAATTTCACAGTGATAGAATTGTATCTGTCCTTTGACTTGAAGAAGAGTGTATCTTTGTGTTGTAAAGGATGTGCTTTGATACAACTTAACACCTCGCCACAATAGGGAAGTTATAACAGTTGTCATTGGGTATATCTTAAGTAGTACGAGAGGTTCATCTTGCTGATAGATGATTTGCACCTTCCCTACGGGGAAGCTTGATGTCCATGGGCCCCTAGATGGTGCATGACTGAAAGCGTGTGGCCACACCCAGGTTTAGCCTGATTTAGTCATGACCATCGTCGTTGGAATAAACAAGTGTGACATGTTTCTCCAACTTGGACGATCAGCTTGGCAAAGGGACTTGGATACTCTTATACCTTATCATAGTTTTCAGGTTGTCGATGGCAACATTTATTCTGATGACATGGGTAGCTGCGATGTACTGCTAGGCGCCACTCACCGCTTGTGATGATTAGGTCATCACTGCCAACGTCAAAGGGACCTAAAGGGTCACACACCTAGACGCTAGAGACTCCATATTGATCGGTTAGCCTCTGATCGAATCATTGTATGATTCGGATGATTTTGGGAAGCTGATGCTATGGGATTTCTTATGAGGAGATGAGACTTTACTTGTTCATGTTTGACCACTAGTTGACTCTAGTGGACCATGTTTGACCTCTGTTGACTTGAGTTGTCAAAATGAGTCAAACAAGGGTCTTAGTGCAAGTTTAGGCTTGGCACTTTAGTCATATGAATAAAATAAAGTCAGTAATTGACAAGAGAAATTTTTCTCTTTGTTAATTAATATGTATAGGCGCATTTCACTTGGTGAGTCTCGAACCTGAGACCCAGGGGTGTGGGGTGGCGCCTGCACATGGTCTCACATGGGAAAAATCTCCAAAGAGGAGCTGGTGCTTCTATTATAAATAGAGAAGCTCTCTTGAGAGATTTTGCACCAGTCTCTTTTCTCCTCTCCTGTTGTTGCTTCCCCTCTGCTCCTGGCATGAGGGTCTTGTAGGTGACGATGATAAGAAAAAGTTCTTGCATCAAGGTTGGGACAAGTTGTAGTGCTGCCCACTCCTTATCGCCAACGCTTTCCCTTCTTCTTGGCACGTGGTCTTCGAGATTGGCGCAAGCATAGAAGAAGTTAGAGGCATGAATCTCTTCTCTCGAAGCTAGCACGTGCACGGAGCAGAGGAGTCTCGAGGTAGTCCGTGTGTGCTTGATTGCAGAGGACGAGCCTTTGTGTGTCTCAGCCATCGCCAGCATCAAACTGCTAAGTGAGGTATACCCCTATCACATCCTTTATATTCTTCGTAAGACGATCCTTATTGTTGAATTAGGAATCTTGTTTCGGGCTTGCTTCCGCTGTTTTTCATTTTAAATAGCCCGAGGATTCCCAATAGTGGTATCAGAGGCAACTTAGAAGATACATCGGTGGATGATTTTTTCTAGCATGCGCATGTCATAAAATTTTTTGAAAATCTTTATGTCATGTTTTATGTGCAAAAAATATTAAGTTTGTTATTTCTCGCTCTTATGAAGTTCATGATTTTCAGTTCTACACATTGGGATAGACCCTATGTGTGAGAATTTATTTCTCTTCATATTCATGGGATAGACCCATGGTGTGAGACTTGTATCTAGATTTCAGGGCATGGACTGGGTGATTGCCCAAATCCGTACAAGTTAGGGATTGCAAGTGGCATCAATAATCGGGGTATATATGGCCACTTGTAGACTCATAAGAGAAAACGAAAAATCAGAATTTTCGATACGATTGCTGAGATTTAACGAACATGTTTTCTAATGAAAAACTAAAATATGGTTTTGTAGTTTTTCATTGCATATAGAAGAGCATGTCTTAGGTGTTTTTCTTTATGCACTTGATATGGTTATAGACAAGCCCTAATGCATGCTTGGGATGTATTATTGTGGGGCCTGCACGCCGCCCCTTTTTCTTTATTTGTGTTATAAAATCAAGTTGAATATTAGGGAAGACAATGGCGCATCAAGCCTTCTCTCTTGCTCACCTAACCAAGATAGGTAGCTTCTTTGTTAGCCGACTCCTTGGTGGCTTCTAGGGTTCCTCCTAGTGGCGCATCTTAAGGAATAAGGGCTGATGAAGAGGGCTTGCACGCAATTCTTAATTGGCTGAGACTTTGATGGCTTCTAGGGCTTCCTACGGGCGCATCGAATAAGTTTCATGGGCTGATCTAGAAGTCGTGCAACACAACCCCCTATTTGGTCATGGTGTCACCCCATGTTGGCCGAACCCTAGGAGGAGCCTAGGGTTTGCAAGCTAACACAAGTGAAGCATGAAACCTTGGAGGCGCACCTGGGGTTGAAGCAGGACCCTAAAGCACTCAAAGCAAGGAGCCAACAGCTTGGAGCATGGGCTGAACGCTTAGAGCTTTTGGTAGTGTTAGGTGTACTGTCTTTGTCTAGGGGCTTGTTTCCCTTGTGTGGGCTATAACCATATCATGTTTTACTACTTTTATTGCCATGCTTTGATTGTTTTATTTTATGTTATCACTATAGGGTGCATGCCTGTAATGGTAGACATAAGATCAAATGAATGTAGTATGACACCACCCAAACCCTCTCAAAATTACATCAAGTCCCGTTCTCAAAGCCTTCTGACATGTAGCCCTCGTCAAACTATCAATCGATGGTGTTGTTCACTGTTTCCCACCTTCGTGGGACACACCCATCTATCTTTACGAGGCATGTGGTTGTTAGTGTTTATGCCCTAGGACCTCAGGATGGTCCATGGGATATGTGCATCGCATCTAGTTGATAGATGAGTTATTCTGGCATTGTCGTTGTTATGCAGAGTTGTACATCTGCGCATATCTATATTTTCATATACAATGTCCGTAAGAGATAGATTTTATCTAGTCTCTGTGTTTATCCCTGGTCGAGAATCATGGTGGATATGAGACAGCTATGATTCGCTTGAGACTACTATATGCGCTGGTTGAGCACGGGTTGCTAACGCGGGCATATGAGTATATCACGGGAGATATACTGGTTTGACCCGCTGTGAGGATTAATCTCAGTGTCATGAGATGAATATCACAGTGACAGAGTTGCGCTTGTCCTATACTTGAGGGCATTGGTATCTCTATATAGTGATTGATGTACTTTGATGCAACCTAATGCTTCGCCGTAAAAGGGAAGTCATGACGGTTGTCATTGGGTATGTCATAAGTCGTATTAGAGATTCAATGTGCCAATAGATGATTTGCCCCTTCCTTACGGGGAAGATTGTTTGACCATGGCGCCCCTATATAGATGACTGAAAGTGTATGGCCATACCCAGGTGAGAACCTGATTTAGTCATGCCATATCATTGGGATTAACAAGTGTGACACACTTGCCCAATCTGGACATCAGTTGGCAAAAGGACAAAGCTGCACTTGTACTTTGTCGCAGTTTTAGGGGATGTTGATGATGACACCATTCTGATGACTTGGGTAGCAATGATGTACTTCTAGGTGTCACTCATTGCTTGTGCTGATTTAGTCATCACTGTCAACATCTGAAGAACCTATTGGGTCGCACACCTTGACACTCGAGTTCTCATACTGATCGTTTAGCCTCTGATCGAATCATTGTGTGATTCGGATCTTTTTGGGGAATTGATGCTTTGAGACTTTTATAGAGGAGATGATATTTTATTTTCGACCACTAGTTGACTCTAGTGGACCACATTTGACCCCTGTTAACTTGTGTTATCAAAATGAGTCAAACAAGGGTCGAGGTGCAAGTTAGGGCTTGGCACTTTAGTCACATGAATAAAATAAAATTATTAATTGGCAAGAGAATTTTTCCCTTGGCTAATTAATAAACTAGGGCACAATTTACAATTAATTGCGTCTATGGGGATTCGAACCCATGACACTTAATTGCGAATAGGCGCCTGTGCTCATTATCCCACATGGGAAAGATCTCTAGTGTGCATCTGGCTCTACTATTATAAATAGAGAGGCCCACCTAGGAGATGTTTTGTACCAGACTCTTCTCTTGTCTCTAGTTGTCGCCACCCCTTTGCTCCTTGGCGCGAGGGTCTAGGAGGTGACAACAAATAAAAGTTTCTCGGCATCAAAGGTTGAGACAAGTGGCAGTGCTACCCACTCCTTGTCGCCAACACCCCTTCTTCTCCTTGGCGTTGGCGCAAGTTGAGAAGGCTAGCGGCATGGATCTCATCTTCCAGGGCTAGCACCCAGCGCGGAGATTGGAGAGGACTCGAGGAGTCCGTGTGTGCCCAGTTGTAGAGGACGGGCCCTTGCACGTCTTCATCATCGGCCGCTCCTAAAAGTTGTTTGATAATGTACTGCCCTCTTCACATCCTTTGTATTCTTCCTAAGACGGTCCTTATTGTTGAATTAGGAATCTCGTTTCGGGCTCGCTTCCGTTGTTTTCATTTTCTTTTAGCCCGGGGATTCCCAACAGTGGTATCAGAGCCAACTTATGAGATACATCGGTGTATAGGTTTTTTCTAGCATGCGCATATCATAGAAATTTTTTAAAAATCTTTATGCCATATTTTATGAGTAGAAAAATAGTAGGTTTGTTATTTCTCGCTCTTATGAAATTCATGATTTTCGGTTTCTACACATGGGGATAGACCCTATGTGTGAGAATTTATTTCTCCTCATATTCATGGGATAGACCCATGATGTGAGAGTTTGATGTAGGGGGGAAGCGTGGAGTAAAACTATCATATTCATGGGATAGCACAGAAAATTATCAGAATGCAAAATTTGCTATGCTTCATAGGATGAACCGTTCATTCTTTCATGGAGACAACTAGTCCCAGGAGCAGAACAAGACATGTACTTCTTAATCATGCCAAAGTTATAAATTTTTTTCGCACGAATTTCTTCAAATACCTGCAAGAAAAACACTACTCAGATTAGCTCATAAAATAATTGCATGAGTTATATTGGATATGAAAAGTTGCTAGGTAGCATTGGATGATCTGATGAGTTTTAATTCATCCCAACTAATATAGATGGCAGATCAACATTTGTTCATTCTAATAGCACCAAAATCAGGAGGATGAGGCGTGTCTGAGTGCGTTAAATTCCTACGAGAATAAGCTTATTCATATTAGAGTTGAACAGAAAACACAATATAGAGAACGAAGAACAGGGGACGGCAGGGATCGTCGGCGTTCATTCAGTGGTGCACGGATGTCGAAACTGCTACGACTGGAAGTGCTCGTGTTGGGGATGAAGCTATGGTCGGAGTTTGGGGATGAACGGTGGCTTCCAGGAGGAGGACGGCGTTGGAACGCTGGCGGAGGCGAACCAGCAACTATTCAGGTGGAACTGGGGAGGTCCGCGCGTGAAGCAGGGGCGGTCGCCGGGAGTCCGGTGATGCACCAAATCAAAACCTGCTACAACTGGAGGCTCTTGTGATGTTGGATAAGTCGTGGCCAGAATTTGGAGTCGAAAGATGGCCGGACGGAGGATAGCGGCGATGAAGAGCGGAACTAGGGAGGAAGTAGGGCGTTAACAGGGAAAGTGGTCGGCTGTTTCGATTCCGGCGATCGGGGTGGTGGATGGACGGATACTGGCGGTTGTGGCATCGCCCTTGGGGAGGAGGAGTGATGCCCAAAGTTTTGTGAGGATCAGACCGGCGGATCGTCGGCGGCTTGCTCACAAAGTTTCAGAAAATCTGGGAGTTGTTGAAGTGTGCGGGTGTTTGCAGCGAAATAGAGAGAATTAGAGGGAGAAGAGAAGATTAGAGAAGAGAGGAAGATGGAGGGGCTCAGCCCTAGAAGGAGGAGAAGAGAAGGGTAGGCGACACAAGCGCCTCAGAGGACAAAGGAGACATCCGATTCCATGGACGAATAAACTATTTCATTCAACAAATTCTGCTCTTACAATCGTGCTTGCAAGCGATACATATATGTTGAAGCTTTGATGGTGAACGTTGGAGCTTGGAGACATTGAGGTTTCCTTCTTTGAGCAACTGCAGAGATGGCGTTGAACTTCCTCCAAATGCTATAGAGAGACGTTGCTCATTCTTTGTTTGTGCGAAGGAGAGACGTTGAGGATTGAGTAAACGTGGCTGCACGTTGAGCTTTCCTTGTTGGCGAATGTTGCAAGTTTCCTTTCTTTGTAGCCTTGGCTTGATGAGATAAGCGTTGTGCTTGATTGGCTTATTTGCAGCTGAGATTCTTTCCTTCGTTGCTTGGCGTGAATGGTTGTCGCGATTGTGGAATTGATTTGAGCATGCAGCAACTTTTATTTGGAAGGTGTCTTGAGCATAACTTGAAATAGTTATTTATTGAGCTAGCTTTAAGAGTGACCATGCTAGCTTATTTGAGGGATTGTAAGCCTTTGACTAAGGTACTCGTAGACTCCACCTGTACCTACATGGCTTATGATCCCCGGCCCCATCATTTCTCCCCAGGTGAAAAATTTTCTTCCCCGAAAAATTGTTATTGCGGCTGTGCAGAAGCTCGAGAGGGGCAAGAATCAATCTCCAAAGTCCAAGCTGCAAGTGAGGGATACCTGCATTGAATTCCCTTTCCCGGCCATATTCATTAGTAAACTTGTTATAAGGAAATCTAGCATGTAAGTAGCTTGGAATAATGAAATCAATGTATTCAATTTCAGAAATAGACAGAGCAAATTCGTTTTCAAGTTGAGTTGACCCTAAAGGTGGTTTAAGGGTGTGGGTAGAAGGACCTAAGAGACAAGATTCAAGGATCATAGGGTCCTGGGAGAAATTTTGTAAGTGTAGGGGTTGACCTAATGGTTGAGGATTAGGATCTAGGTCAAGCTCAATAGGTTATAACTTGGGTCCAAAATCAGGTTCAAGAAGACCTATGGGTTTTGGTTCATCTAGACATTTAGTCAACTCATCATTAAGTTCTTTAGTGGTAGTGCTAAGCTCAAGCTGAGAACTTGTGGGTATGGGCCCTAAAATCGAGGGTATAAGTTTTAGCCCTAAAATTGAAGGTGAAGGTATTGGTTCTACTGGAAGGTTTGGTTCTTCATGACCTGCTTCTTCAAGTTCAATGATTTCATCAAGACATGAGTTAGGCTCTAAAGTAGGTTCAGAGATTTGGATTCTAAGCTCTAAAGGTGACTTAAGGTTGGGTTGACTATCAGATAAGTCAACTAAAGGTTCCCTAGTATTGGATTTACACTCATCTAGGGGTATGTTCAGAATGCTTGTAGGTAGGTCAAGTGTCCTCCTATGTGTTGCTTTAAGATTTTGTTCAACCTCACTAGCTATTTTGAAAGCTTCTTCTAAAGTGTGTATGGGGTAGTAAATGAGACCTTTCCAAATATCATATCTAAGACCATTCATAAACCTTTTAAGTATAACCCTAGGAGTTTCTCTAATTCTACTCCTATAGCAGAGAGCATTAAACTTGAATATATATTGAGGCACTGTCATATTTTTCTATGTAAGGCTAATAATTGGTCACAAAAATTTTTATGGAGAAATGGAGAATCATATTTTTTTTTCTAGTTTATAAAGCATCTCATCCCATTTTCCAATAGGGGGGCATCCAAACATCTCTAAGTTTCTTTCTACACTGTTCCAGTATAATTTAGCTGTGCCTTATAGGAGACAACAGGTGAACCAAACTTTGCAATGTTCAGGAATGGCAGTTGAGTAAAAATAATGCTCAAGTTTTGTTACCCAATCACTAAAATCCTTAGGGTTAAGAGAACCACTAAAGGTAGGCGGTTGGAGTCTAGTGGCCATGGGATGTTTTGAAAACACAATATAGTCCTTTGAAAACAGAGCTCCCTAAGATGTCAAAAATGATTTCAGCTAGTATGAAAAAAAAAATTTATCTCATAATAAACAAACTAGCATGCAAACAATAAGCACATAATAATTTTTTTTCTTTTATCAAATAGCAAAAGTATGCAAACAAAATGATATGAAGAATGAAACATGAAAGCAATCAATTTTTTTTTTCAATTGCAAGTAAATAGCAAATACTTAACTAGAATACAAAAGCAATGAAAGCAACAAAACATGAAACAAAACAAATAAATTTTTTTTTTGTGCAAAGAGTGAAGCAAGGATCGTGTGAGCAGACAAGAGTTGCCCACAAACCTGCTCTGATACCAAACTGATGTAGGGGGGAAGCGTGGAGTAAAACTACTGATATAAAATTCAGTTATTTATTTTTTTAAAATTTTTTAGAAAAACATATTCATGAGAAAGCAGCAAGAAATCTAGGCAAGAAAATTAATCAATTTCGATAAGTTGCTATGCCTTGTAGGAAAATCCATAAATCCAAAATAAGAACCAATTTAACCAAGATGTATAACAAGATTAATTCTTTTGAATCGTGTAAGAATAGTAGCGTGAAGAGCTGTCAGACATTTATAATACTTGCAACAATATAGCTATTCAGATTGGTAAATTAACATAGCACAGAAAATTATTAGAATGCAAAATTTGCTATGCTTCATAGGATGAACCGTTCATTCTTTCATGGAGACAACTAGTCCCAGGAGCAGAACAAGATCTGTACTTCTTAATCATGCCAAAGTTATAAATTTTTATCGCACCAATTTCTTCAAATACCTGCAAGAAAAACACTACTCATATTAGTTCATAAAATAATTGCAGGAGTTATATTGGATATGAAAAGTTGCTATGTAGCATTGGATGATCTGATGAGTTTTAATTCATCCCAACTAATCAAGATGCTAGATCAACATTTGTTCATTCTAATAGCACCAAAATCAGGAGGATGAGGCATGTCCGAGCGCGTTAAATTCCTGTGAGAATAAGCTTAATCAGATTAGATTTGAACAGAAAACACAATACAGAGAATGAAGAATAGGGGACGGCAAGGATAGTCGGCATTCATTCGGTGGTGCACGGACGTTGAAACTGCTACGACTGGAAGTGCTCGTGTTGGAGATGAACCTATGGTCAGAGTTTGGGGATGAATGGTGGCTTCTCGGAGGAGGACGGCGTCAGAATGCTGGTGGAGGCGAAGCAGCAACTATTCAGGTGGAACAGGGGAGGTCCACGGTCGCCGGGAGTCCGGTGATGCTCCAAATTAGAACCTGCTACAACTGGGGGTTCTTGTGATGTAGGATAAGTTGTGGCCAGAATTTGGAGTCGAAAGATCACCGGACGGTGGAGAGCGGCGATGAAGAGCGGAACTAGGGTGGAAGCAGGGCGTTAATAGGGAAAGTGGTCGGCTATTTCGATTCCGGCGATCGGTGTGGTGGATGGACAGATACTGGCGGCTGTGGCTTCGCCTTGGGGAGGAGGAGTGATGCCCGAAGTTTTGTGAGGATCAGATCGGTGGATCGTCAGCGGTGTGCTCACAAAGTTTCAGAAAATCTGGGAGCTGTTGAAGTGTGCGGGTGTTTGTAGCGAAACAAAGAGAATTAGAGGGAGAAAGGAGACATCCGATTCCATGGATGAAGAAACTATTTCATTCAACAAATTTTGCTCTTACAATCGTGCTTGCAAGCGATACATATAGGCTGAAGCTTTGAAGGTGAACGTTGGAGCTTGGAGACGTTGAGGTTTCCTTATTTGAGCGGCTGTAGAGATGGCGTTGAACTTCCTCCGAATGTTGTAGAGAGACGTTGCTCTTTCCTTGTTCGTGCGAAGGAGAGACGTCGAGGATTGAGCAAAGGTGGCTGCACGTTGGGCTTTCCTTGTTGGTGAATGTTGCAAGTTTCCTTTCTTTGCAGCCTTGGCTTGATGAGATAAGCATTGTGCTTGATTGGCTGATTTGCAGCTGAGATTCTTTCCTCCGTTGCTTGGCGTGAATGGTTGTCACGATTGTGGAATTGATTTGAGCATGCAGCAACTTTTATTTGGAAGGTGTCTTGAGCATAACTTGAAATAGTTATTTATTGAGCTAGCTTTAAGAGTGACCATGCTAGCTTATTTGAGGGCTTGTAAGCCTTTGACAAAGGTACTTGTAGATTCCACCTATACCTACATGGCTTATGATCCCTGCCCCCATCATAGTTGTATCTAGATTTCGGGCCACGGACTGGGTGATTGCCCTAATCCGTACAAGTTAGGGATTGCAAGTGGCATTCGGGGTATATATGGCCACTTGTAGACTCCTGAGAGAACTCGAAAGATCTGAATTTTCGATAAGATCACGGAGATTTAACGAACATGTTTTCTAATGAAAAACTAAAAGCTAGTTCTGTAGTTTTTCATTGCATATAGAAGAACTTGTCTTAAGTGTTTTTTCTTATGCATCTGATATGATCAAAGTCAAGCACTATTGCCATGCCTGTGATGTATCAATGTGAGGCCTGCATGCCGCTTTCAATTTTGTATTTTTAATTCTCTATTGTAAATCAAATCAAAGGCCTTGATGACATTTTGTGGCGTTTTCCTCTCTCTCTCTCCATTGCGCATCTCTCGAGGTGGCACAACTCTCACCTAGACGAACCCAGGGTGGCTTCTAGGGTTAAACCTAGGGGCGCATCCAAGGGGGTGGCGGCTAGGGTTAGGGTTGGCGCACCTCACCTCCTAAGGTGGCGCATCGCCTCATTTGACCTACCTTGAGTGTCTTCTAGGGTTACCTAGTTGGTTCACTTAAGGGATGATGGATGGATAAGGTGATGGTGCAACCTAGACAAGTAAGGGGACTGACCTTCATCCTCAACCGAACCCTCATGGCTTCCAGGTCTCCTAGTGGCGCATGCATGGGTTCAAGGGCTGATGTTGAAGGAAAAGTAACCTAAGGGGGCTGATCTTATTCCTTGACTGAACCATGGCGCATCCTAGTTTTCCTAGGTGGCAGATATTGGGTTCATGGGTTGAGGAAGATGATTGGCACTCCAATCTTGCAGAGGGACTAATCTTCTATCATTAGCCTGAAAGTCCCCTTCAAAGGGGGGGGGGGGGGGCCGAAACCCTAAATAGGCGCATATATTTTCATAGCGGAAGCTAGGGCTTCAAGATCGGTTAGCATGAACACATGATCAACTTGTTCAAGGATTGCAAAGAATCAACAAGAGATCATACCATAGCCATCGTTTAGAATGGTGTCTTGGAAGCAAGAGGGCGAATTGGCTCTCCTCCAAAGATGACGCACACAAGATGAGAGATAGCTCCTTCTTGTTTCTCCTTGTGCTAGCAAGGAACTCCAAGTCTCCTAACCGTGTGAAGGAGATTTGATGTATTCTTGGATTGTCGAATACCTTCTCCACTTTTCCTCATCGAGACAAGACACACTCAAGAGAGAGCAACACAAGAGCAAAGCATTGAAGCATTTAGGCATTTTCTTGGCTTGAGGCGTTTAGGCGTTGAGGCTTCTAAATATGGTAAGTCTTAAGTTTTCACACGTTCACGCTTAGTGAACTAATCAAAACGCCCCATCATTTGAACCATGCGTTCACATAAGTGAACTGGTTCAATTGACTTTGGTTCAACAACCAAATCAAACCAAGACCAAACCAAGACATGGTCTAGATCTCATTAAACCAAAAAGGGTTCAAGATCTAACCACACATCACTTGATGCTCTTGATCTCATCGATCAAGCATCAGATCTCTCGATCGAAGCTTACCGATCTCAAGCCCTAATCAATCAAACATGATCAGACCAGATCTCACTTCCAATCAGAGTCTAAACTCCTATAAACTGAACCAAAAACATTTCAGTCCACACAATCTGACATAAGCAAGCCATATCATCAAATTGTGTGACCCTAAGGGTTTCCTCTAAATGTCGGTAACGATAACTCACATTATCACGATCAGTGAGGGGTATCTAGCAACACATCACTGTCTCCCGATATAAAGGAAAGAGTCTTCCAAGACTACACCCAAACCACAGCACAAGTGTGAATTCAATTCACTTGACATACAAATTTCCTTTGCCACTGGATGTTCTTATTGAGTCGACCATTACTAGGGATCCACTCATCCAACCTAGTCAGATCCACTGCCCTTGCATGCACCAAGTCCTAACTGACTTGAGTCGACCAAAAGGGCAACCATGCATGCGTCAGGGCCGAACAACCCTCATGAGATCTGGCAAGCGGGTGTGACCCCGGGCCTAACTCATGTGTGTTCACTAGTCGTCTCAATCAGACATCGCT
>JANTFE010006109.1:6728-17722 GCA_027562315.1 Costus pulverulentus
TCCAAGTGTTCTTCGCTTGTCTTACTAAATATTAAAATGTCATCAAAATACACTACTAAGAATTTACCAATGTATGGCTTCAGGACTTGATGCATTAATCTCATAAAAGTGGAAGGGGCATAACCAGCCATTCATATAACCCATCTTGAGTTTTAAATGCAATCTTCCACTCATCCCCTTCCCGGATTCTAACTTGGTGGTACCCACTACGTAGATCAATTTTAGAGAACCAGGCTGAGCCCACAATCATATCTAAAAGGTCATCAAGTCGGGGAATGGAAAACCTGTATTTAATAGTAATCTTGTTGATGACTCTGCAATCTATACACATCCTCCAGGTTCCATCTTTCTTAGGGGTGAGGAGTGCAGGAACTGCACATGGGCTAAGGCTCTCACGAATGAGCCCCTTTTCTAATAACTCGTCCACTTGTCTTTTCAGCTCAGCATGCTCAGTGGGGCTCATGCGGTAATGGGGCAGATGGGGTAATGTGGCCCCGGGCACGAGGTCAATGGCATGTTGAACACTCCTCTCGGGTGGCAAGTCATTGGGTAGCTCACATGGGGTGATAGAGGCATATTCCTTAAGGATCTCAGTTATAAGGGCTGGCTGTTCATGTTGGATTTCAGAGTTGACAGGTTGAACAATAAGGGTATAGATCAGGCCGGTCACTTTAGTGGATTGAAAGAAGGGTTGAGTCCTTAATAAGATAATTGGTTTGGGAGCTTCAATCGCCTTTCCTTTCTTGTGTGAGGCCCTAAGTTCCTTTGGTAGACTAGGCATGAGTGTGATCTTTTTATGGTCAGCCCTGAACTCATAGGTATTACTCCTCCCATAGTGAGTGACATCAAGATCGTATAGCCATGGTCGCCCAAGTAGGACATCAGCCACGTCCATCTCAGTCACATCACACCAAATGTTGCCTTGGTATGTAGCTAATTTTAAGGGTACCAAACACCTATATGCAACAGGAACACTTGTTTTATCAACCCATGATATACTGTACGGTTTCGGGTGTTTCTCATGCTCTAATCCAAACTTGCTGATAGCTTGTTCTGATATAACATTAAGGCTACTCCCGCTATCTATAATGATCTTACACACTTTTCCCCTACATTGAGTGTAGGTATAGAAGAGACTACTTCTTTTCCAATCTTCAGCTGGGGCATTCTTAATGTAAGTGCACCTCACAACTGCTATGGTATGGGGTTCTTCTTCGCTATTATATTCAGGTGCATACTCTACCCTTTCCATCTCAGCTTCCTCGGTTTCAGTCCCTCCCACTTCCTCTATAAGTAGAGTTTTCTTTGGGCAGTCCTTAGAAACATGTCCGGCTGGGAACATTTGTAGCAGGTAATCCTATTGTTGGGTGGGTTGGAGGGTCTCTTATCACTAGGAATGGCTTCTATCAAGGGTGCCTTAGTGGGTGTTTGACTGGAATGGGTGTTTGCCATCACAGAAGGAGTGTTGTTCCTAGGTGGAGCGGGTCTGGACTGCAGCAAATCATATTCAATATCCATGACAAAATGATAGGCTTCTTGCAAGGTTTCACATCTATGGTGTATTAAGGCCCTTTTTACATCAGCCCTCAAACCTCCTTTAAATCTGTTCAAGGTCAGCCATTGGTCCTCCTGTAGGTCACATTTAATTAGAAGATCCTCAAATTTGTTCACATACTCAGCTGCGGTGTCATTTCCTTGAACCAATCTAGAGAGCTAGTCATAAATCCTTTGCCGATAGTTAGGGGAGACATACTTTTCTCTCAGCTTCCATTTCATGTCGTTCCAAGTAGTGATAGGTAGTATGCCACTCCTAGCTAGCTTAAATTCTACACTGTTCCAATACATTTGAGCAGATCCCCTTAAGAGAAACTTGACACATTGCACTTTCTTGGCTTCTGATATTTTTCCCCATTCAAAATATTGCTCCACTCGAACTTGCCAATTCAGAAATTCTTGAGTATCTAGACCTCCCTCAAAAATAGGTGGGCTAAGCCTAATGGCTCTAGACACTTCATCCTCCTCCCTAGTGTAAGTGGGGGTTCTATTGAAGGGTTCTTCTTGTAGCTCATCTAGGATAGTAGGGGATCTCCTTGGGTTATACGTGCGGTAATGATTCCCATTTTCCCTTTCAGATCTCGGGGCGGTCCTATTACCCTGGTTAGCCCTACTAGTGCCTTCTCCCCAATTATGTTCATTAGACCTTCTAGGAGATGCGATAGGGGGTTTTGGGTTTCTTCTCTGGGAAGTTCAGGTTCAGCTTCAGTTGGATTAGGATTGGTTCTAGGGATGGCCTCGAGGTTTCCTACCGGATTTCTTCATGGCCTTTGAGTCAGCTCTCATCTCAGCCAACATGGCCAGAACAGCAGCCATGGATGATGATTCAGGTTTGGATTCATCAATTTGTGGGGTATTCCTAGTGCGTTCCATTGTATCAGACTAGAGGGACACAATGCAATTGTGGAAATTAATACAAGGGAATAGCAGCTAAGCAGACATCAACAATTACAAGCAAACAACTGCAGGTGAAGAGTATAGCAAACCAAAATCAGCAAATTGAGTAAACATGCAACAGGTTCCAAATATAGAGGCAAACTTTGTAGTTTAATTCAAGTATAAGAGCTGAGACTCTAGACTAACACACAACACAGTTCACTGCATAAATTCAGTACCCAAATGGTAAGCTACAGTAGTGCAGGAAATAATTTCGACAGTGAGTAGTTACAATTTTCACCAATTGTCAGTGCTAGACATCAAGAAACAGTTTAGTGGAATGAGATTGAAGTAATCTACCACGTGATTTATTAACAGAAATTAGAGCAGCAGGATGCAGTAGATGCGAAGCTAGTTTAGAAACGGTAAATCACAATAAACTGTCTGAAACCGTGATATAGGAATTAGCAACCAAAGTTCTTAGTCAAAAGCTTATCACACAGTTCAGTAAGTAGAGATAGAGATCAGGAGCGGCAGAAAATTCAGAAAACCCACAGCAGCAAATCCAAGTTCAGAAAAGAAAAACCAGGAATCAGGAAGCAAAGCTCAGAAAACCCATTAGAAGAATTTCAGTAAACAGTGATGGTGCAGAAATTATTCAGCATAAAACCAGGCTAGCAGCAGTTGAAACTAGGGCACCTAAGTATGCTTTGATACCACTAATGTAAAAACGGAAACTTCCCTAGATCTTCCTTAGGTATGTAGCCCTCTAAGTGATGGATTTCCAGTTAAAAAGGTAGAAACTTGCAGTGAGTCTAGAGCTAGTTTTATTCAGTTTAGGCAAGGATGAAAGTTTAGATAGATGACACCTGAGGCCCCCTTGGAAGGAGGGGGCCGAGTCCCCTTCTTGCTGCTTGTAACAACGGTTGCCGACTAGAGAGTGAGAGATGCTGGTATTTGATCAACACCTACCGGGTTCATCCAACTTTAGTACTCAATGGTCTTCACACCAATCCTCAGCCGCAGAAGACCAGGAGCAATGGATGTGAGGAATGGATTGGTAGTTCAGCTGGAAAATTGATATGAGAATAGAGAAGGAGTGGCCTTTAGCTCACCCTCAAAGGGAACAGGAACAAGGGGCCTGCGGCTCACCCTTATAAGATCACCAAGGGGCCAGCAGCACTCCCTCAAACAAGTTCAATGCTAACGCAACAATTTTCATTCAAAAGATTTCAACTTGTGTAAGTGTAAAAATTACATGGCTTTAAACCCTCAACACCCCAACGTTAACATTACAAGAAACGATTAGAATTCCCCTTCTTCCTTAGCTGGCAACTGTAAGCTTTCTTGATTGGTGGCTGTGAGCGGTGGACATAAGCTGAGAGATAGTTCCTTCAGCGTGTGGTTGGTATTCTATAGTAGCAGCTGCATGCGCATGCATGTGGCTGGCAATCTGAAATTAGCAAGTGCTTTTGACCTTCCTTGAGCACAGATGTTGACATGTGGTTGATGATCTGGATTTGAATTCCTTAGAGTGTGCCTGGTAATTTGCATGTGGCAATAAATCTAAATCTGGCAATCTGAATTTAACCTTCTTTGAGTACAAATGTTGATATGTGGCTTTGACTTGATAGGCTGTTGTTGAACTTGAGTTGCTCTTCTGGAATTGACGTGAAGCTGGAGGCGCAGGTATAAAGCTGGGGTGAATCCGGGTGCCATGTAAGTGACAATACAGGTGTTATAACCCCAGGCTAGACACCTACTACATTCACTACAAAATAAAAAAAGTGCTTGAAAGTAAATCCTAGGCTAAGGTCCTAATCTACAACTTAACAACATTCAGCAAAAGTTTTCAAAATTGTCTAACCAACAAACAAGACCTGGTAGGACCGCAAACTACAAGTAACAAGTTAAGTTCGTAATACTGTAAACAAGTTTAAAAGGTAAGCAGAATAGTAAGAGATATGTCTAATCATGTTGCTATCCCATAACGGTTTGGCGGCTTCTTGTTTCTGTTTGTTCTCCTTGGGAATGCTCCTGCATCAATTTCCAACCAGGTGACTTTGTTCTTTTATTCAATTCTAGATTGAGACTTTTACCTGGAAAACTTAAGTCTCGATGGTCTAGGCCTTTTCAGGTAAAGAAAGCTTATCCTTATGGAGCCGTAGATATATGGAGTGAAGAAATAGGAGAATTCAAGGTTAATGGTCAGAGGCTTAAGCACTATTATCAAGAAGAGCAAATTGTAGAAAAAGAGAGTTTTTACTTAGATGAACCACGATCAAATCTGAGTGCTAAAGGGTCAAGCTAAAGACCTTTAAATTAGCGCTTCTTGGGAGACAACCCAAGCTTTCTAACTTTAGTTCACTTCCTTTTATTTACTTTTATCTTAGCTTTATTTTAGAATTAATTTTTATTATTGAAGAAGGAACATAGAGAGAAGAAGAGAAAGAAAACTCGACACAAAGGGGTGATAAAATTTTGTACGTATCCCTTTCCATTCACCTTTCGGATTTCATCATTGACTCATGCTTTTGTGTCCTCACTACTACTTCATCTACATGATAATATTTTTCTTGAATATTATTCTTGATTGATAAATTGATTGATGATGAAAAGAACTCAAATTCATGATATCAAATTTCTTCAATGCATATTTATCTATTGAAATTTGACATTGGTTGAGGCATGAAATTTTGGGTAGATATATTATTTGAAGGATAAGATTTAAAAGTGAAACTTCTCTTTTGAATAAAATGAGTATATGAGTATGATTTGGGAATTAAGATCAATTGATTAACCTAGTAGATGCTAGTCTATTTTTGCTATTTGTTGGGAAATAAGAATCCAATATCTACAAAAATAGTGAGAGACTCCCCTACTTGGCACTATGTAAAATTGATAGTGGTACCTAAGACATGGGTTTAAGTCTATAAAAAAAATAATGAGAGTGGAAAAGAATAAGACTTCTCTACTTGGCACTATGTAAAATTGACAGTGGTACCTAAGAAAAGAGTTGAAGTCAAAATAAAAAGCATGTATCTATGTGGGTACATGCCGTCCATGCAAAAACAACAAAATACATGGCAAAACAAAATGCATGAAAAAGAATATATATATATATATATATATATATGTGTGTGTGTGTGTGTGTGTGTGTGTGTGGAAAAAGATCTTGGAAACCTAATTCCTGTAAACAAAAGCATGATAGATTGAACTAAAATTGGGTGAAGTCTTGAGATTGAAAATCCTAGTTATTATACAAGTTGCGAAGTTTTATTTGATTGAATTGTGAATCTAGAGAGTTGAGTTCTGAGAATGATATGTCTATTTGACGTTTTGTAAATCAATTGATAAAATTTTTCATTGATAAGTTGTATTTTAGAAATTTATTCAGCATGAAAAGGTTATTCTGTTGATCAAATTTTCATTACAAATTTTGATTTTTGCTTGAGGACAAACAAAGTTTGAGCCTTATATATTTTGATGACACCAAAATATATAGTATATTTTGTATCATTTTAGATATCTTTTCATGCTAGATCGAGAATCTTTTACTAGTTTTTATGTCGAATACGTCAAATATTGCAAAGTCTACTTTTATTTTGGTTTTTCATGTTTTTCAGGTAAAAAGGCACTATTTTGAGGCATTTTTAAGCAAAATCAAAGACATGAAAGAGTTACCATCATCAAGAGAAGATCACCCGAAAAATTCCACGCAAGACGGAGCAACTCAGCAAAATACGGTAGTGCCATATTCTATTTTACGGTACCGTATTTTTGTACGCTACCGTAAAATCAAGAACACTGCTATAATTTGGAGAGAGCCCGAACAGAAGATTTTGCCAAAAATACAGCACTGCCGTAAACCATTTTACGGGCCATATTTTTGAGTGTTTTCAAAATAGAGACCTATGCTGATTTTACGGCACTACCGTAAGGAATTACACAAGCCGTATTTTCTAGACATTTTCGACCAAAGAGTTCAGCCGATTTTACGGCAGTGTCGTAAACCATTTCACGGTACTGTATTTTCAAGACAACATCAGAACAGAACATGCGAGCGATTTTACGGCACTATTGTGAAATATTACACTACCGTATTTCCTGTTCTGAACGCGACTCCCAGGTCAATTTCGACGCTTAATTTTTGCGGAGAAGATTGCGGATAATCCAGACCTCTATATTCGATACTATAAGAAGCAAAAAGGGAGTTTTGGACGAGTGGAAGAGCCACCCACCGAAAGCCCCAATTTTCATCCACCATCGAAGGAGCAATCATGATTCACACTGCCGCCTAGGGTTCCACCGCCGTGATCAATCCAGACCACCTCCGGCTGTGATTTTCATACAGAAGCTTCGTTTGAAGGAGGAGACAACATGCCAGAAGTTTTAGCTCAAAAGGAGATCAATTGGAGGAGAAATCAGAGAAAAGAGAAGCGCCGCCACTGTTCATCGACGCTCCTTGCAAAATGTGGCTGTGTTTTATTTCACAGCCGTGCTGTATTTTACTAAACCTCTTTTCTTCTTGATTTTCGATCTTCTGAAATCATGACTTATTGTAATTCCTTCACGATGCTAGCTTAAACTATTTTTGGGACATAGGGGGAGTAATTCCTTTTGATTTTCTTTATTACTAAGTTATTTTTACTTTCATCATGATTATTCTACTTTGATTATTTTGCCTAAGTGATTATTGCTCTAAGATTCTCTTTAGTTTATTTTTGTCATCATGATTTAGAGTTCTCGCAATAAGGACCGAAAGGTGTTTTGCTCGAGGACTTGGAACCCTAAAATTGATTAATAGGAACTCACCATAAGAAATTAGGTTAAGTTCTTGTTTCTTAATCCTTAGTAGTCTGCATTGCTATGATTGATAAAAAGAACCTAGGGTTGAGTTATTGTGTCAAACATGGAGATCCTGCACGAAAGTGAGGATTAGAACGTTGGAGAGCCATAGGTAAAACTTGTGTTGAGACTCGGATGCGCGACGGTGATCCTTGAGTCTCCACTTGAGACGACCTACCTAGAACTCGGATGCATGAAAGTGATCCTCGAGTTCTTTGATTGATGATTTACTTATCATTAGCTTGGGATGAATCCTGCGCGAAAGCCAAAATTAATTCTTGCGTGGTTATCTGCACGAAAGTGAGATAATCCCTTTTAAAGTAAATTATGTCTTTATCAAAATAGAATTTGATTGATGAATATCTTTGCACATCTAGTCATGAAAATCAAAGTGATTGAAACCCTAGCCCCAGTTTTCTCTCTGATAATATTTTTTCGTGTGTCTGCGATATTTACTCGACTTTCATTCGATTACCTAGATAGTGAAAAATCAATTATTCAGCACTTGACAACGTAGGTCTCTGTTGATTTAATACTTTCTTTATTACTTCGAGTATCCGTACACTTGCGGAGTACAACATATATAAAAACAAGACATCAAATCTTCATAGACTTAAACTTTTGCTTATCCTTAAGCAAATCGATAGATCAAAGAATAATTCTGAGCATAGAAAATAAAACTTTCTTATGAAAAATAAATTTCTAAAGTATAATCACTCGTAAAAATTTCCAACTCATGCTACATAAAAATTTAGATAAATACACCATTCTCATAATTTAATCCTTAAGGTCCACAATCTTAACCAACTAAAACTTCGCAACTTGTATATTAAATAGAATCTCAATTTCATGAATTCACCTTCGTCTCAGTTTAAATCTAAAATACTTTTGTTTACAGGAATAAGACATCCAAAATCTTTTTCTCCAAATTTTTTTTTATTTCATTTTTGACGTTCTCTAAATCAAATACCACCTTTTTTCTAGTGACAAATTTAGAGTACATTGACCACTTAGCCAATGTATTAGAACTCATATCTTATTGGCAAGCATAACTGGGATTCATGGGCTAAGATAGAGGAGTTAATGTCAAATAACTTTTTCTTTGGCATGTACCCATATAGATACATACTTTTATTTGGACTTCAACTCTTGTCTTCAGTACCATTGCCAATTTTTCGTAGTGCCAAGTATAGGAGTCATTCTCCATTTTTTTATTTTATTTCTAGATTTTGGATTCTTTCTACCCAACAAATAGCATAATAGGTCAAACATCAACTAGGTTAATCAATCAATGTTAATTCAACAAATTATACTCATATGCTCATTTTATTTAAATTGAGGCAAAATACGGCACTGCCGTAATCTGTTTCACGGTGCCGTAATTTTGGCTGATTTCTGACCCGATAGTTTTTCATATTTTATGGCACTACCATAATCATTTTCATGAAACCGTAATTTCTGTCTGTTTTCGATTTCACGGTATCGTATTTTTGTGAGATTTTTTATCTGAAAATTTTGAAATTTTTTTGAAAAATACGGCAGTACCGTAATCATTTTTACAGTACCATATTTTTGGATATTTCTGACCCGAGACTTCATGTGTAAATTACGGCACTGCCGTAAGGAATTTCACGCCCGTAATTTCGAAGCTGCATTCTGCTTATCTGACTAGGTGTCTTCTCGTTGCGATTTTAAGAAATTGGTTTGGGAAAATTTTAGATCTTTGGCACAATCATGAACTACTCATCTTTTTCTATTTTTTTGGATATTTTTATTAATTTTTAAAGTCCATATATCATCCTATAACACATAGCATCTTGTCGATTCTGATTAATTTCTGCAGCTGTTTTCTTTTGACTAATTTGATTAGCATTTTTGCTGCATGTTTTTAAGATGCTATAATGACTTAAAACCCTGATTTTTCGCATGGAATATGAAGTTCATGTTTCATTCTATCTCGAGGATTAGTTGTTTTCATGAAAATATTTTCTGACAATTTTATAACACATAGCAACTTTTTGATTCTGATTAAATTTTGTGCAGTTTCTCATTTTGTAATCCGAGGAGCCTTCTTTCTGTTGATACCCTAAATTCCTGACAAATTTTGATCCTTTAATTTTCATACATCTGGAAAGAACAAGTTTCATTCTATCACGTAGTTCTATTCATTTTCTTTTTGGATCATTAAATCTTATTCTTGGGTATGGCTACTTTTCATAAAAAATTCAGTAGATGCTCTGTTAGCTTTCTACCTGTTATTGCTTCTTTTGCCTTTAGATCTATAAATCCTCATGCGCAACTGTCTTCCACCTCTAGCTACCACTGAATCTACCTTTGACATCACTGTTTCCAGCCGTCGACACTGGATTGTCACCACAGCAACCACTTACTTCTTCTGCTGCCTCTATTTCGATTTATTTATTTATTTACGTAGCAGACTCTTTATTAGTGACTGATTTTTTTATCTGTTCAGGAATATCTCTGACACCCACCAACCGACGATCTCACCTCCAGGACTGTAATCTCTAGCAGGCCACTAGAGATTACTCACTCTACTGTTGGCATCATCATCATTTCTAGCAGCTTTTCAGCTAGCCTCTGTTCACCCTCTCAACTACATCAGGTCTTTCCACCAGCACCCTCTTCAGACCTTCGGCGACATCTCTGATTCTCCCTTGAGAAAATTATTTTTATGATTATTATTTTTAGAGACGATTTTTAGACTGAGCGTTATATATCTTAAATTTGTTGGGAAACCTCGGGGACATTTTACAATTTTTCAGAGTGATAAGCATACATACATTCATTGCACAGCGGAAGAATGTCCCCGAAACAGGCCGGTCCCAAAAACCCAGTGAAGATCGCAAGCAAGAGAGTCGACACGATGAGTTAGGAAATACCTTAGACCAATTTGGAGTGATGTCGATGTAGGCGCCCAAGTGTGCGCCCTCTACAGTCTCACACACACGGATCTCTTGAGTTCTCTTATTCCACGCCTGGTGCTAACCTTGGGAAGAAGATCCAAGCCTTAGGGAAATGCTCTACTTCACTTGCACCACCAAGAGAGAGGATGCGCCAAGAGAAGAGGGAAGACTACCCAAACCGCCAAGCACTAAAGCTCCTTGCGCCAAGAAGAAAGAAGGAAGAGGCTTGCGGTTGTGGAGGAAGATGCGCCTTTGCTCCTAGCACTCGCCCCTCTTCTTGTGTTCACGCCTTCAAGGATTGATCACATATTCATGAGGGCTCGGCTAGGTGCTCTTTCATAGGGCAAGAGGCGATTTTATGAAAGGCTAGTATCAAGACAAGTGGGCGGCTAGGATGAGAAGGCTGAGATAAGGAAAGTCTCCAAGACATTTCCATAATTCTCATTCAACCATTCTTTTTGTGCCCATGTCCTTCTTTATACGCCAAGGCCTTGCCTTGCACCCCAAGCAATGTCATATTGGCATTCATACTATAAGGGATTAAGGGGGAGGCGCCAATTGTTTCCTTATGAAACAAATTGCATCACTTCTCCCCATTATGCCCATAGGCGCCTAGGGAAGAAGACTTATCCCCATTATACCCTTCTAGCCCTTCTTCTATTAATGACATCTTATTATTGGGCTTCATTTGATAATGAGCTAGCCCAAACTCCATTACATGAGTTGATTAAGCACTTGGATCCAATCCAATGCAACCCTAATCCAAATATGACCAACCATGGTCAAATACGG
>JANTFE010006134.1:0-22114 GCA_027562315.1 Costus pulverulentus
CTAGTTAATTAACATCCAATACTGCTTAACGTAATATCCACAGTCAATGATTTTATTTAAATCAAAATAATACTTACCAGGACTTAAGATCCTTGGATCTTACAAAGGCTGTCTCATGTTCACCAAGATATCTCGACTAAGGACATTACAGCATGTCAGCCTAACTGAACAGCATTGAGATATTATTCAGAAGTACACTTATTGCAGCAGACAATGTAACATACTGAATAACAACCATTGCCTTTATAAACTTAAGAGTTTATACATGATACTGGTAGAATCCTAAGGCCTCAAACATTAGCCTTAAGGGTATACCCCAACACTTGGGAGGCAACCTAAGCACTTTTACCTTAATTTAGTTTCTTTTATTTTAGTTTATTTTTGGAACTAATTTTTCTTCTTTTTTGTAGGTGAAAACAATTTTTGTGCAAAATACGGCACTACCGTAATCCATTTTACGGCATCGTATTTTTGCTCCGATTTCCACCCGAGAGTTTTTTTGGTATTTTACGGCATTGCCGTAACATTTTTTACGTGCCATAATTTTGAGTGATTTCTTCCCCAAGAGTTCTTTGTAAATTACGGCACTGCCGTAAAGCATTTCACGGTACCGTATTTTAAAGCTGCTTTCTACTTATTGAGTAGGTGTTTTCTCGCTGCGATTTTAAGAAACTGGGTTGAGAAAAATTTTGATCTTTGGCACAACATCGAAGTACTATCATCTGGATATTTTTATTAAATTTTAAAGTTCATGGATCATTCTAAAACACATAGCAACTTTTTGCTTATGATTAATTTCTGCAGCAGTTTTCTTTTGACTAATCTGATTTACACTTTTGCTGCAACTTTTTAAGATGCTTAAATAAGTTGAAACCCAGATTTTTCACTTGGAATATGAAGTTCGTGTGTCGTTCTATCTCATGGAATTGTTATTTTCATGAAAATATTTTCCGATCATTCTAGGACACATAGCAACTTTTCGAATTTGATTAACTTTTGTTTAGTTTTTTCAGTTTTGTAATCTGAGTAACATTCTTTCTGTTGATACCCTAAATTCCTTACAGATTTTAATCCTTTAATTTTCATATGTCTGAAAAGAACATATCTTATTCTAAAACTTGGTTCTGTCCATTTTCTATTTGGATCATTAAATTTTATTCTAGGGTATGGCTACTTTTCATAAAAAATTCAAAAACTCCACAGTATGCTTTCTACCAGTTATTGCTTATTTTGCCTCCAGATTCAGAAATCATCAAGAGTAACTATCTTCCACCTCTAGCCACCACTGCATTTGCATCTGACATCATTGTATCTAGCCGTCGACACTGGATTATACCATCTGCAGATTCTTACTTCTTTTGCTGCCTCTTATTTCATTTATTTTATTTATGTAGCAGACTCTTCATTAGTGACAGATTTTTTTTCTATGCAGTGCTATCTCTCGCACCCACCGGCCGACGATCTCACCTCCAGGACTATATTCTCTAGCAGGCCACTAGAGATTACTCACTCTACTATCAGCACCACCATCACTGTTAGTAGATTTTCAGCCAGCCTCTGTTCCACCTCTACTTCTCAACTACATTAGCTTTTTCCACCGGCATCCTTTTTAGATCTCCTGTGACATCTCTGATTCTCCCTTGAGAAAATTATTTTTATTATTATTATTTTTAGAGACTATTTTTAGATTGAGCCTTATGTGTCTTAAATTGCGTAGGTAAAATTTTCAAAAGACACATCTTTGGACATAGCAGCATCTGCCCCGACACTATTTTTGGACTGAGCCTTATGTATTTTTAGTCAGAGCTTGTCATATAGTTTTGTGAGTATACCTTACACTTTCTTATGATTATTTGATTTGATATGATTATCTACACTTTTCTACTCTTAGATCTATCACTTTACATCCTTTGCATTGTTTGAGCCTTATGTGATTATACGGATATATCACTTTACATGTGATGATTGTTGAGTTTGATGCTTCTACACCTCTATAACCACCGACACTGCTATTCTGTTTCATATGCTTTTTCGATATGGTTGTATTATGATATTTCGATATTCTGATGAGCTATCTTCGACATGGTTGTAGTATAGATGATGACATATTTAGTGTTTACGATGATATTTTGTGATGGTGATGAGTATATTCTTGTTTTATATTGTTGATGACTTGATTGATTGATGATGAATGGATTCAAATTCATGATTAGAGAAAAACCCTATCATGTTAGATTTATTTCTTCAATGCATATCTATCTTTGAAATTTGACAGTGGTTGATGCATGAAATTTTGGGTAGATGTATTATTTGAGGAATAAGATCTAAGGTGAACCTATTCTTTTGAATAAAATGAGTATATGAGTATGATTTGAGAATTGAGAACAATTGATCAATCTAGTAGATGTTTAGTCTATTTTTGCTATTTGTTGGGAAATAAGAATCCAAGATCCACAAAAATAGTGAGAGACTCCCCTACTTGGAACTATGGAAAATTGATAGTGGTACCTCTAAGACATGGGTTGAAGTCAATGCATGAAAAATAATGAGAGATAAAAAGAATAAGACTCCTCTACTTGGCACTATGCAAAATTGATAGTAGTACCGAAGATAAGAGTTGAAGTCAAAAATAAAAAGTGTGTACCTAAGTGGGTACATGCCATCTTTAGAAAAACAAACAAAAAACATAAAAAAGGAAAAAAAATTATGTGTGGAAAAAGACCTTGGAAACCTAGTTCCTGTAAACAAAAGCATGATAGATTTGAACTGAAATTGGGTGAAGTCTTGAGATTGAAAGTTCTAATTATTGTACAAGTTGCAAAGTTTTATTTGATTGAATTGTGGATCTAGAGGGTTGAGTTATAATGATGATATGTTTGCTTGAAGTTTTATGAAGCAGTTGATGGAATTTTTCATTGATGATTGTATTTTAGAAATTTATTGAGCATGAAAAGGTTTATCTTTTAATCAATTTTTGATCTTTGCTTGAGGACAAGCAAAGTTTGAGCCTTATGTATTTTGATGACACCAAAATATATAGTATAATTTGTATCATTTTATATATCTTTTCATGCTAAATTGAGGATCTTTTACTAGTTTTTATGTTGAATACGTCAAATATTGCAAAGTCTACTTCTATTTTGGTTTTTCATGTTTTTCAAGCAAAAAGGCACTATTTTGAGGCATTTTCCAGCAAAATCAAAGACATGAAAGAGTTACCGTCATCAAGAGAAGATCACCCGAAAAATTATACGCAAAACGGAGCAACTTAGAAAAATACGGTAGTGCCGTATTCTATTTTACGGTACCGTATTTTCGTACGCTACCGTAAAATCAAGAACACTGCCGTAATTTGGAGAGAGCCCGGGCAGAAGATTTTGCCAAAGATATGTCACTGCCGTAAACAATTTTACGGGCTGTATTTTTTAGCGATTTTAGAATAGAGATCTTTGCTGTTTTTACGGCACTGCCGTAAGAAATTACACGGGCCGTATTTTCCAAACGTTTTCGACCAAAGAGTTCAGCCGATTTTACTGCAGTGCCGTATACCATTTTAAAGGCCATATTTTTGAGACAACATCAGAACAGAACACGCGAGTGAAAATATGGCACTGCCGCAAAATATAACACAGCCGTATTTTCAATTTAAATTCGCGAGTTTTGTAGGTCCGATTCTTGCACGGACCATAACTTTTGATCCAGAGCTCCAAATTGAGATCCAAAAGTTGCTACAGACTCGTATTTAAGAGGAGAAGACACACGCACTGAAAGGGAATTTTTATCCAGTATTGAGAGAGCAATTGACAGAGAGGCGGTTAGGGTTTGGCCTCGCACCGAGAGGCGTAGAGGGCACCTCAGACCGTTATTTTCACTCAAAAGCTTCGCATGGAGGAGAGGAGGCTGCACCAGAAGTTTTAGAGCAAAAGGGGTTCGATTGGACGAATCAACGAAAGAACGCCACCGGCACTGTTCATACGCGTGATTACAACTGTAATTTCTATTACAACCGTGTTCTAACATCTATTTTCTCTTTCTTTTTGATTTATGACGCTTTAAAACTATGGTTGATTGTATTTCTTTATTCATGCAAGCTTAAACATATTTTGGGACATGGGTGTAATCCATTTGATTTTATATGGTTAGATAACTTTTTATTTCGTCATGATAATTTTACCTATGTGATTATTGTTCTAAATTTCTCCTTAGTTTACTTCTTGTCATCATGTTTAGAGTTCTCATAATAAGGACCGAAAGGTGACTTGCTTGAGAATTGCAACCCTAAAATTGATGAATAGGAACTCACCGTAAGAGATTATGTTAAAGTTCTTATTTCTTTATTTTAGTGACATGGTTGCCATGTTGATAATTATGAACCTAGGATTAAGTTAGTGTGTCAAACGTGGAGATCTTGCACGAAAGTGAGGATCAGAACGTTGGAAAACCCTAGGTAGAACCTGTGTTGAGACTCGGATGCACGAAGGTGACCCTTGAGATTCCACTTGTGATGATCAACAAAGAAGTCGAATGTACGAAAGTGATCCTGAGTTCTTTTATTGATGGTTTACTTATTTGCAGCGTTGGGATAAATCTTGCACGAAAGCGAGGATTGGTCCCTGTATGTTTGTCTACTCGAAAGTGAGATAATCCTTTTATGAAGTAAATTAAGTCTTTATCATGATAGGATTTGATTGACGACCTTTTATTATATCTAATCATTGAAATTAAGGTGGATGAAACCCTTGTCCCAGTTTATCTCTCTGATTATTTTCCCGTATGTTTATTGTTTATTCACTTCATACTCGGTTTGCTTAGCTAGTACGAATACAACTATTTGGTACTTAACATGTAGGTCTCTGTGGGATCGATATTTCCTTTATTACTTCGAGTATCCGTGCACTTGCGAACATTTCAAGTTTAGGGACAACAAGTTTTTGGAGCCGTATCAGGGGGTGATAGATCCCTGTGCGCCAAACAAGTTTTGGCTGCGACTCCTTAAATTAATCTACCTACTTGTATTTAAAAGTGTGTCCTTTCGGATCACATCAAGCGTTTCTTCTTCCCTCGTCTCATGACCCTCTCCCGTTTTACGTGCATCGTGTAAAAACCCTAGAGTATGGCATAAGGACCCTCCCTCCTATTATACGCTACATCATTCTTGCTTGATGGAAAATATTTCATCAAAAAAGCGTTCGATAACTGATCCCAAGTTGTAAAGGTACCGGTTGGTTGCGCTTGAAGCCATGAACAAACTCGGTCCCTAAGAGAAAAAGGAAATAATCTTAGTTTCAAAGCATCATTGGAAACTCCATTGATTTTGATAGTATCATAAAGTTCTAAAAATAAAGCAAGGTGTTGGTTTGGATCTTCAAGAGGAGATCCTCCAAACTGGTTTTGTTGGATCATAGAAAGGAAAGCAGACTTAATCTCAAAGTTGTCAGCCTCAATGACTGGTCTGGCGATGCTAGATTGAATTTCTTGTGGATTAGGGGCTGCATAGTCCCTAAGTGATCTTCTTACTACCATGTCAACTATTTCTTCAATTTCTTCCTCTTGTGTTTCTGTTTGGTTCTCTTCAAATCTCAACTTCCTATGCAATCTAAGTATTTTGTTAATTTCATGATCAAAAGGTATAAGTGGTCCTGATCTAAGGTCCCTGCGCATGCAAAGCAGATGTGTCAAATAATTTCAAGAAAATATAAAATAAATAGAAAATAAAACCTAATCTAGCAATACTCTCAATATCTCCAATATTGACAAAAACTAAGGTCCCACAAAGAGACCTATGTTGTCAAGTACCAAATAATTGATTTCTTCCTATCTAGGTAATCGAATGATGTTAAGCAATAATTGAAAACACACGGGAAAATATAATCAGAGAGAAACTAAGACTAGGGTTTCATTCACTTTAATTTTCATGACTAGATATACATAGATATTTATCAATCAAATTCTATCACAATAAAGGCTTAATTTACTTTATAAAGGAATTTTCTCACTTTCATGCAGACAACCATGCAGAGATCAACCCCCGCTTTCGCGAAAGATTTATCCCAAGCTAATGATAAGTAAATCACCAAACGAAGAATTCAAAGATCACTTTTGTGCATCCAATTCGAAGTTGATCGTCTAGAGTGGAATCTCAAGGATCGCTTTCGCGCATCTGAGTTTCAACACACGTTCTACCTATGGTTCTCCAACGTTCTGATCCTTAATTTCGTGCAAGATCTCTACATTTGACACAATAACTCAATCCTAGGTTCATAATTATCAAACTTGGCAATAAAATTACTAAAATCATGAAATAAGAACTTAACCTAATTTCTTATGGTGAGTTCCTATTATTCAATTTTAGGGTTCCATGTTCTCAAGCAAATCACTTTTCAGTCCATATTGCGAAAACTCTATATCATGCATGACAATAAATAAATTAAGGAGAATTTTAGAGCATTAATCGCATAGGTAGAATTATCAAAATGGAACTATCATGATGAAGGTAAAAAGTATCTAGTCTTTGAGAAAATCAAAGGGAATTACTCCCCCATGTCCCATAGAATGTTTAAGCTAGCATCGTGAAGTAAATACAATATTCCATAATTTCAGAAGATCGAAAATCAAAGGGAAAAGAGGGGTTAAGAAAATACACCATGGCTGTAATTCAAATTACAGTCGTAATTTTGAGTTGAGCGTCGTTGAATAGTAGCGGCGCCTCCCTTTTTGTTGATTTCTCCTCCAATAGATCTCCTTTGGCTCTGAAACTTCTAGGGCGTGTTCTCCTACTCCAGGCGTAGCTTCTCCTCAAATTTCTCAGCCAGAGATGCACTGTGTGCGTCACGGCGGAGAAACCCTAGGCAGCGACAAAAAACTTGATTTCTCTCTGTATGATGGATGAAAATTGGGGCTTTTTATGTCCTCATGTTCTCCTTGTCGAAAACTCTCTTTTTTCTTCTTACGGCTTCGAGTTTAAAGGTTTGGATCATTCACAATCTTTTTTGCAAAAATTGGGTTTCGAATTGGACTGTGGAAGTCACGTTCAGAAATGGAATTACGGTAGTGTAATATGTTATGACACTGCCGGAAAATTAGGAGAGTTCTCTATTCTGAAAGTGCTCACAAATACGGCACCGTAAAATGCTTTATGGCAGTGTCGTAAAATCGGCTGAACTCTCTGGTCGAAAACGTTTAGAAATTATGGCCCGTGAAATAGTTTACGGTAGTGCCGTAAAATCCGGAATACGTTCTTGTGAAAAACTCCCCAAAATTACGGCAGGTGCTATGATATTACGGCAACGTAAGGAAATACGGTACCGTAATATAAATTACGACACTACCGTATTTTGGTTTGTTGCTCCAATTTACGTGAAATTTATCGTGTGATCTCTTCTTGATGATGGCAATTCTTCCATGTATTTGATTCTGCTCGAAAACGCTTCAAAAACTAAAATAGAAGTAGACTTTGCAATATTTGATAAATTTGGCATAAAAATAAGCAAAAGAGATTCAATTTAGCATGAAAAGATATATAAAATGATATAAAATATACTATATATTTTGGTGTCATCAAGAGTAGAGTGAAAACCTTGTTAGGCGGCAATTTTTACGGCCCGTGATGAGTTTATGGCTAAGGCCGTAAATCTTTCTATGCGTATAGCCCTTTGTATACATAAAGTTTCACGGACCGTGATGGATTCACGGCTTTACCCGTGAAAGTTTCTGTGCAATATTTAACTTAGTCGTTATTTGCCTTTCGCTCACTGCCAAAATTACTGCCGACTCCATAATTAAGGCCAAGGCCGTAAATGTTGAAATCTTCGCCATTTTCGCACCAAATATGATGTGTAACTTGTGATCTCCTGGGGAATCATATTATGGCTTCAAAACTTTCGAAATCCATCATTTTTATGTTGTTTTACCTACATTTTCTATAAAACCAAGAAAAGTGAAGATTCTGTGCCAAATGAAGTAAAAACACCAAAATTAGCACAAAATTATGCAATTAAGCTCAAAATATGATCTAAAATATAAGCAAAAATGTGGTGTAAATACAAAGCATCACGAATGTATCCCACGCGGCACACTTTTTTGTTAGAGAGATTGTCCGTCTCCATAGCCTTCCTCTCACCATTTTGTTTGATCGTGACACGCATTTTGTGAGCCACTTCTGGCGCTCACTTTGGGCCCTCAAGTTCTCTGCTGCCTACCACGCTCAAACAGATGGCCAAACTGAGGTGGTTAACCGTAGTTTGGGCAACTTACTCTGTTGCATCATTAGTGATCATCCGAGGTCTTGGGACACCGTCCTCCTGATACGCACCGCAAGTGTACGGTGTTATCGAAGTAATATAAAAGATTGTTGATCCCACAGGGAGCTAGGTCAAGTACCAACTATTTTGATTTTTAGAAGCTAAGCATTTTTTTGTGTTTTGGGAATAAAGTAAACTAACTCAACTATAATTAAAATAGGAAAACAATGATAAAAATATGAAAGGTGTCTAATTAAGAGATGTCAGGACTATGGAATTCACCACATTGACTGATCTATCTGAACTAGAATTGAGTTGATGCACGATTTTATCATTTTACATAAGGAATCTTCCCTAAGTTACAGGATTCCCCCTCTCGTGGTACACCCTAGTGCTTATCTGGAACGGTCTCCTACTCTCGCGGTGGATCATTCCAGATAAAGCCAATAAGTTCTATGGAAAATTATATTACCCTCGAGCGAAAACCAAGCACTCTCGTGTCATAGATTCATAAGTTTTACCTAGGTGTTCCACCGCCACGATCCTCCTCTCGGTATGAATCATGTCAACTAACGCACTACCTTACTTGATCATGGTAATATTATGAAATAAGCACAACTAAATAAAATATGCTCAGATAAGACTCAAAACATCAAGAAAGTTTAGTTCATAGAATAAATCAAGTAAAAGGGCTTCATCCGAGCCCGAAATAAAGGTTTAAGCTCGAAGAGCCATATGAATCCGCATAAATCCTTCAAATCAACAAAGAAAACTAGAAACAAAGATAAAGGAGAGGTAGTAGAAGATGATGCGAACGTTTCCTCCATGTTTGGTGAAGATCCGTTGTGAAATACACTCAAGTCCTTCAGGCATCGCTTAGATTCAATTTTTTGAGCTTTAATCATGCAATCCTCGGACGAATTAACTAAATCAGCATTAGAGAATGAATTATAAGAGGAATGAGAGGATCATGTCAAGGTACCTCATGCTCACAAGGAGATTCGAGAGAGAAAATGCAAGCGGTGATGCTAAGATTCATTCTTTTGCATAGAGGCATGCAAGGCATCTCCGGTGATGAAACTTGCAAGGAAGCGGCACATCAAAGAGGAGAACATGCACATGAAATTTTAGAGTGAAAGGTGTTGGGGAATATCGGGTGTAATTTAAAATTTTGCAGTCCCAGGACGCAGCGGAAGAAGCATTACACCTGAAACATATTCCATTCCCAAGGATCCATGCAAGAGAGAGAACACAAGGATGTGATAGGGATAGTGCCTCTATTGCTTGTCAAGTTGATGATGCCAAGTTGAAGACGCCCAAGTGCTCATCCTCTACAAGTTTCCATGCATCGACCTTCCCAACGTTGCTCCCTTCCACGCTTGGTGCTAGCCTCGGGAAGAGAAGATCACCTCTTGGAATCTCTTTCTCTTTCCTCCTTGATCTTCACGCCAACTTGTCTTCTTGCTTGGAGACTCTCGGCCAAATAGCAAGTTGTAAAGAAGAGAGGGTGGCACTCCATAAGAAGAAGAGGGCAGCTTGAATTCTAGGGCATGCGCTACTCCAAGAAAAATCGCCAAGCCTTGATGAGAATTATTGTATCCCAACTAGTAGGTAGACAAAAACTTAATTCTAGTGTCGCGGCCAAAATCATTGTTTGGCGTACAGGGACTTTGTTACTCCCTTACATGGCTCCAAAAACTTGTCATCTCACTAAGCTTGTTGTGTCCGCAAGTGCACGGATACTCGAAGTAATAATTAAGATATCAAACCCACATAGACCTATGTTGTTAAGTACCGAATAATTGATTTCTTACTATCTAGGCAGTCGAATAAAAGTCAAGCAATGATAAAAAAACACACAAAAAGATTTATCAGAGAGAAACTGGGACTAGGGTTTCATTCACTTTAATTTTCATGACTAGATATGTATAGATGTTCATCAATCGAATTCTATCATGATAAAGACAAAATTTATTTTTAAAGGGATTATCTCACTTTCGTGTAGATAACCATGTAGGGACCAATCCTCGCTCTCGCGCAAAATTTATCCCAAGCTAACGATAAGTAAATCATCAAGCGAAGAACTCAAGGATCACTTTCGTGCATCTGAATTCTAAGTTGATCGTCTCGAGTGGAATCTCACGGATCACCTTCGTGCATCCGAGTCTCAACACAAGTTCTACCTATGGTTCTCCAACGTTCCGATCTTCACCTTCGTTCAAGATCTCTACGTTTGACACAATAATTCAATCCTAGGTTCATAATTATCAACATGGCAATTAAACTACTAAAATCAAGAAATAAGAACTTAACCTAATTTCTTACGGTGAGTTCCTATTTTTTACATTTAGGGTTCCAAGTTCTGAAGCAAATCACTTTTCAGTCCGTATTGCGAAAACTCTAAATCATGATGACAATAAGTAAACTAAGGAGAATTTTAGAGCAATAATCACATAAGTAGAATTATCATAATAGAATTATCATGATGAAAGTAACGAGTATCTAGTCATTAAGAAAATCAAAGGGAATTACTCCCTCATGTCCCATAAAAAGTCCAAGCTAACATGGTAGAAGAGTTACAATAATCCATGGCTGTAATATAAATTACAGCCGTAATTTGCATAAGAGCGTCGATGAACAGTGGCGGTGCCTCCCTTTTCTTCGATTTCTCCTCCAATTGATTCCCTTTCGCTTTGAAACTTCTAGGGCGTGTTCTCCTCCTCCAGGTGTAGCTTCACCTCCAATTTCACGACCGGAGATGCACTGTGTTCTTCCCGTTGGTGAAACCCTAGGCGGTGGCTATAAACTGGATTTCTCTCTGTATGGTGAATGAAAAATTAGGGTTTTCAGTGTCTTCTTCTTCTCGTTGTTCCGACCTTCTTCTTCTCACGGCTTCGAATTTAAAGGCCTAGATCGTTCGCAATCATCTTCACAAAAATCAGGCTTTAAATTGACCGTGGAAGTCATGTTCAAAAATATAATTACGGTCGTGTTTTATGTTACGGCACTGTCGTAATTTCAGTCACGTTCTTTGATAAAAAAAATCTTTGGCAATTACGGCACCGTAATATAAGTTATGGCAGTGCCGTAAAATAGTCTGAATTCTTTGGTTGGAATTGTTTGGAAATTACGGCTCGTGTAAATTATTACGGCAGTGCTGAAAAATTAGCCAAAATACGTTAGTGTTCTAATATTATGGCAGCGTATGAAAATATGGTACCGTAATATATGTTACGGCTCTGCCGTATTTTGGTTCGTGGCTCCATTTTGCTTGAAATTTGTCATGTATCCTCTTCTTGATAATGACAACTCTTCCATGCATTTGATTTTGCTTGAAAATGCGTAAATACTGTCTTTCTACCTGAAAATCATTAAAAACCAAAATAGAAGTAGATTTTGCAATACTTGATAAATTTGGCACAAAGATAAGCAAAAAAGCTTCAATTTAGCATGAAAAGATATATAAAAGGATACAAAATATACTATATATTTTGGTGTCATCAAGAATTCTACACACGTTGATCATCAAAAGAGGGGGTGCATACCCCATATTTTATAAGCAACCCAGTCATAGTCGCTCCTCTATTTTCCTTCTATGCTCTTGGCGCAATTCCTCCAAGGAATTGCCATTAGAGTTTAGCCACACAGCTCCTTGAATTGGCGCATGAACAAGCTTGGAAATAATTCTAATTTATTGCCATATCAAGAGGGGATATTTGAGTTCTTATCTTATTAGGACTTACCTTATATACATGGCTGATTTCTTGCTTGAATTGATCAAGCCATACACGTCATTATAATAGCCCTATGCGTCCAAGGAAGTTCCCAACTATGGAAACCAAATTCTGAAAGGATTGATACACAACCAAATTTTGAAAGGATTCATACACCCCAATTGGCGCAAATTCCATATATAGAATTATCCCATGCGCCAAGTGTATTTCCAACTCCTATTAGAATTTAAACTTGCCTCAAATAGATTTAATCCACAATCCCAAATTGGATTTGGATTTCAACACTAATTAGGCCCATGGAATTAAATTCTTATTGGATTAGGATTTGCGCCCAACATAATGTGCCTTATCCAAATCCAATTCCCATTAGGATTTGAATCCTAGTTGGATTAGGATTCGCGCCCAACCACTATGGGCCTTATCCAAAACCAAATTCTTATTAGGATTTGAATCCTAATTGGATTAGGACTCTCACTCCTAGTAGAATTAGGATTCCAACTCATAGTTATAATAGGATTCCAATTCCTAATAGGATTAGGATTCCAACTCCTAATTAAATTAGGATTCCAACTCCTAGTTGGATTAGGATTCCAATTCCTAATATGATTATGATTCCAACTCCTAATTAAATTAGGATTCCAATCCAACATGGTTTATAGTCCCAAGTCCAAGTTCAACTCCCATACAGAGTACATACTTGGCCAGGATATACATAAACCAATGAATCCCAATTGGACTTAGATTCAACCACGAATTTGTCTTGGACTTAGGATCAGAATAAACTCAAATATATTCCAAGATATCCAGATCAAAATACAACGTCAAGAGTCTATTGCATATGACCCGTAGGATCCATATGACGATGGCAATGATGATGAAACATCATAAGTAGTGAGAGGTATCTAACAACACATCACTACTACCCATGTCATCGGACTAAAGTCATCCGGCAACAACTTCCTAACAAGCAACGAGGATTCCCATGCATTCTATATTCCTTTGCCTGAACTGATATCCTGCCATTGGATTAGTCTCATATTTATTAATCCAATCTATTAGTCACGACTCAAACAGCATGGCCATACATTCCTATTATGCACCAAAGAGGTGGGGCGCCCCAAAGTGGATATCATGCTTCTAATTAAGGAAGGGGCAAATCCTACTATTGGTTATCCATATCAACAATTAAGCCATGAATGTGAATCTTGATTTTTGGGAACTAGAATTTACCATTAAACTAAATCACTGAAACAACACGTCACGAGAGTGAAAGTTGGGTTAGTACAAGTTGGGTATCCAAAAGGGGACAACTTTTGCTTAAGGTATTTTCTCTTTAACATAACTTGAGCAATTGACATAGATATTAATTAAGTTTTTGTCACAAAAAATCAGTGAGGTGAAATATTATCCCATTTCCTCTTTCTAAATTTCAATGGACGAATCATTAGTTTTCATTTATTTAATTTTCATCTTAAAATTATTCGTTTGATTAGCTAGTAGGAAAATAATTATTTGGTACTTAACACATAGGTATCTATGGGGTTAATAACTTTTTATTGCTTCGATGTATCAGTGGTGGATATACTAGACCGACCCGTTATGAGGCTATGACTTGGTGTCATGAGTTATCCTCATAAGTGACAGGAGATGCATTGAGCCCTTGACTTGTGGTCATTGGCTATTCTATATGGTTAGGGACATGCTTTGATACAACCTAACACTTCGCTGTGGTTGGGAGGTAATAACGGTTGTCATTGAATATGTCATAACCCATATGAAAAGGTCAATGGATAGATAGAGGATTTGCCCCTTCCTGAGGGAAGCTTGATATCCAAGGATCTCCTCTATGGTTCTATGTCTGAAAGTGTATGGCCATACACAGGTGAGAATCTGATTTCGTCATGACCATGTGATTGGGTGAAAACAAGTGATGACACACTTGTCCAATCGGATATCAGTTTGGCAAAGGGACTATAATGTATCTGTACCTAGTTGCGATGATGGGGATGTCGATGTCGATATCCATTCCAATGACTTGGTAGCGGCGATGCACTGCTAGGTTCCACTCACTGCTTTTGGTGACCTAAGGTCAGCACTGCCAACGTCAGAGGAACTTACAGGGTCGCACACCTTGATACTCGAGTTCTCGTGTTGATCGGGAAGCCTTATGATCAAGTTATTGTATAGCACAGATCTATTTGGGGGATTTCATCAGCGCCAATGGGCCTGATGAGTTGGAAGAGAGTTATTGGAGCCAAATTTTATTTTTGGCAGGTTGACCCGAAATTGACCACGATTGGTCACATTTGGATTAGGGTTGCATTGGATTGGATCCAATTGCTTATTCAACCCATGCAATGAAGTTTGGGCTAGCTCATTACCCAATGAGGCCCAATAAATAGTTATCATGAATAGAGAATATACTAAAAGGGTATAATGGGGAGAAAAACCAACCCCATTGTCGCCAAGGGCATAATGGGGTGAGCTTGGCGCAATTTGCTTCCTTTGGAAGGAATTGGCACCTCCCCCTTCATGCTTAGATGGAAACCTTGCCTCTATGGCAAGGGTTGAGGCATCTAAGGCATGATAGACTTCTATGGTAAGTCTTGGGCGATTGCAAGGGGATTATGGAAAGAGCTTAGAGTCTTGCCATAACCTAAACCATAATTGCCACCTTGCAAACCCTAGCTGCCCATTCCCTTTTCCCTAGCCGCATCTCTTCATATTGCACCTATCCTTATGTTGCCACCCCCATCATCTATATATGTTGATACATATGCGAGAGTGCAAGACATCCATTCAAGTTGGCGTGAGCAACAAAGGGGCGAGAGCATAGAGGTCTTGGCGCATCTTCTTCCATAGCCACAACTCCTTCTTAATCTTCTCCTCTTGGCGCAAGATTGGAAGAACACTCTTGGCGGCTTGATCTCCCACAGCAACTTCTCTTGAAGGTGGCGTAAGCATTGAAGAAGGAGACCTAAGGCTTGGATCTTCTTCCCGAGGCTAGCACCAAGTGAGGAAGAAGAGAACTAGAGGCATTCGTGTGTGTGAGACTGTAGGGGGTGCATGCTTAGGCGCCTACCTCAACATTGGCCTCATCTTGCTCCTAAGGTTTTTCTATCTCATCGTGCCGACCCCCTCGCAAGACGATCTTCACTGGGTTTTTAGGACCGTCCTGTTTCGGGGTTATTCTTCCGTTGTGCAAATGTAATCTCTGTGAAAAATTATAAAATATCCCTGGGGTTTCCCAACAATGGTATCAGAGCGACTTGCGAGCCTCGAACGATGTACTTTCATGCTTTTCCATGCTCACATGCCATGTTTTAATTTTCACAAATTGCATGATCACATGGCACATGATTTTTCTAAGATAGTTTCTTGTTCTTATCATTTTGTCAATCTCTTTTGGAATTTTGGGTTATTTTTCTTGATTGATTTAAGATCAAAGGCACACGTAGTTTTGTCAAGTAGGACGGGCATTGTGTCTACATACTGGTCAGGTCTCTTGATCTGATAAAATTGCTAGCTGATAGGATCTATGAAATCATCATGAAAAGTTAATCGCAAATAACCAAAAGATTTGTGATAAGAAGATGAGGAAAGGAGACTTGTTTTATGAGAAACTAAAATTTCATTTTTTGAGTTTTTCATGAGCATGTAGAATTGCATGTGTAAATACCTTGTTTGTGCATGATATTGTGGTCATATGTCAAGCCCCTTAGCATGCCTGTGATGTATCCATGTGAAGCCTACGTGCTACTTTTCTATTTTGCTTTTAACTAAGAAGAAGAATAGGGAGGCACATATACTTGGAGCATGGTGCATGCATGAAGCTTGCACACCTTGCATGGTGGCGCAACAAGCTTCATCAAAGGTGGCACATCCTTGCATGGGGGCCCAAGTATGGGTTTGGCCGAGCCTTGTGCTTGTGAGCTATCCCTCTAGTGGCTTGTAAGATGGCGCATCTTCCTTAGAGGAGGATCCATGGCATTGGCCGAACCTATGAGTGCTTCTAGGGTTTCCCTAAAAGTACCTCTAGGGTTTGAGAGCTAAACCATGGAAAGGAGGACCTTGGAGCCAACCTTGAAGACCAAGCTAGAGGTTGGCTAGGCTAGGTCTAGTTTTAGGCGCTTGACTCCTAGGTCAAGAGTTGAACCTCTTTTTGGCATGGGTTGGTTCAATGTCTTGAATGGGCTATGATCACATCATCCATTCATTGCTTTCTTTACAGAAGCTAAAGCATGCCTGTGATGTTTTATAGTTATGTTATCACTATAGGATTGCATGCCTGTAATGTTAGATATAAGATAAAAATGAAATGATGAGACCTCAAAACTCTCGTTCAAAGTATCAAGTCTAGTAGCCTTCTAACGCGTAGCCCTCACCAAGCTATCGATCAGTGGTGTTGTGAACTGTTTCCCACTCTCGTGGGACATACCCACTTATCTTTAGAAGGTGTATAGTGGCAATGGTTTCCCCAATCTAGTTTTACCCTGGACGTGTGATGCAGGAGAAGCTACCACGGAAGCAGGGGATGAATCGAAGGAGAGAACCCCCCCCCCCCAAAGAATCTTTTGCGTCCTGAACACAGCCGTGATGCCATCGCTCCAAAGCAGCAACGCAAGCACGGCCTCCTTCACGGCCGTGCCCGTCGGCTGTGCCTGACCCAACCAGATCCAGCTGCCCCCGACACGTCCAGGCCTTGATGAAGAGCATGGTCGGGCGAAAACGCGAATGCAGACACGGCCCGTGACACGCCCGTGACCATTGCCTTGACGAGTTTGGCGGAAATTAGGGCACCCCTTCACGCCCGTGACTAGAAGCAGAGCAAGGCCATGCTTGGACCGCTGCCAATGATCACGCTCGTTCCTCTGGCCATGGCGGACTCGACCCAAGTTCAGCATCCCCGACACGCCTGTGACGAGATACACGGCCAGGCCGTGATCACCTCGACAGACGCTATTTCACACCGACGACCCCGTTTCGATGTGCATAACCCACCCTACCATGTCCATCCATCAAAGGAGGATCTGAAAGAGCCCATCAAGGAGGAAATTCGGTGGTCCCAACGTCCATCCCATCCATCGGACCGTTACATGGGGGTTGTTAGCTTGTTATCAATCCATACCGTAGTGCTTCAACCTAAGAGCCTTGCAACCCAACCTCATGAAGGCCTAGTCCAAGATGGACCACACAATCATCTCAATAATATGGCCCATGTGTGCGCAATGACGGTCGTGACCCTACCCACAATGTCTAAATTCTGTTGTTTCCTCGCGGCGTGCTTCGAACGCGTCTAACCACCTAGCCGTACTCCAGGACGAAGAATCAAGGGACATGCACTAGCTTCACTTTAGTTGTTAGAAGTTTGTTTTATTTTTTCTTTAGCTGTAGCTTGCCCTCTTTTTGGGCTGCAATAGTAAGTAGTTAGATGGGATTCTTATTCCCTACTAGTTTGTCTTGTTCCCTCCCCTCTTGTTCTATAAAAGAGGACGTTGGGCTAGTTAATCTTTAGTTCTCTAGTAGCTTGTAGAGTCCTCCTGGTGAGTTGAGTGCCTCTAGCCCGTAGAAGTCTTAGTCGGTGCATCGGATTCTGCATTTGTAAGAGTCGTGGTCGGTGCCTCGACTTAGAGTTGTTTCCTGCTTTCAAGAAAGTAAATCCAACTGCCTCCGGTAGGTTAGGTTCACCTGTTTTTTAAATTTTTCCACTGTACTCTTGCTTCCATATCCCTTCTTCACCCACGAACATCCGCTCCTCAGAGGCGTGGATGATTTCTTGCTCTTTGGTGCGTTTCAGGACCATAGCCGCTTGAACTGAACCCTGTGACCCCGCTGCCGCCTTATTAATACATGCAGTGCTTAAAATGTGCTAAGAGGTTAGTGTGCAATTTGTTACTTCTTAGTGTCGTTGTATTCCTTTCACATCGGTGTTGCCCCGAAACGTATTCGTCGCTGTTTTCATCGTCTTTTCTTGCTGCACTTTTCGGGTGTTTTCACTTCCCTCGTGTAATACCCTAAAAATTATGAACCCCTTATGATGGTATGCAAATAATAAATTTGGTAAATAATATTACTTGGGTCATTTAAGCATGCTTGAAATCTTGAAATTTTTGTAGGGTGATGATGGTATCTTGGTATTATGGGCTTAAATCTCCTTGTTGGAGTCTTAAGGGGTATTTTTGGAAACAACTTACCAACTAAGCCTTGGAGAGTGATATTTTGGTAAAGAAAAATCGTGAAGGGGGCTGCTGGTCATGCTTTTGTTGGGAGAAGCCCTAGTTCAGCCGCCATCAAGAGGAAGGGATTGGAGGAGGAGTTTCAACACCTTTAGGCAAGTAACCTTGCTCTTTGTTTTGATAAAATCTAGTTCTTCCCTTCATATTCTAGATATCTCCAATTCCTTGTGTCTTGTGATTTCGATTTGGATACCAGATCTTGTGTTCTGTTCTATGGAATCGAATCTGAAAATGCATGGTGATTATGAAATGTTGGTTTTGCTGAGATTGTAGTCCCCTGCCTGACCTTTATCTACCTTAACCTCAATATCTCATGATCTATTGATTCAAATCACACAAAACAATTTTGTATGAAACTAGATTCATTGAGCTTTAATGTGAATGTGATATTGACCATCTTCGAGCTATATTCGTGTTTCAATCCGTATTGTTATCTAGCTGTACAAAATCAGTTTTCTAGAAACCTGGATTTTTACCTTTATGTGTTCGTACCCTTATATCTCCCTAGGTATAGCTCGAAATCTTGTCAAATCAGTTTTATTCGAAAGTAGACTTGAAGGGATTCGTTTTGACTACCATATCGCCTATTTTCAGATAGTTATTGGATCTGAAATATATGTCACAATTCCGATTTATGAATCTATTTTCCGGAAATCTGAAATCCTGACCTTCCTATGTTCGAACACCCATACCTCCCTGGCTATAACTCCAAATACGATGAACCCCCATATCTCACTGACTACAACTCAAAATATTGTCCAATTGGCTTCATTGGAACCGAGACTCAAAAAGATTCATTTTGACTACCATATTGACTAGTTTTGGTTAGGTATTCGACTTAAATTACATGTCGCAATCTGACTATATGAATCTGTTATGTTTGGTTATTTGCTTACCACTAAAGTTGTATTGTGCTTGAGCTTCAATTTATTTTGCGAGCAACCTTATCTATATGAAACCGGTTTCCCTAGGCCTTAACTTGTGGCTTTGAACTCATGGTATGAACACTAGCACATTATATGGAACTTATGACCTAGCCATAAAAATCTCATTATCAATGTTATGCTTATGTCCTACGACAATTGGTATATTCAATGACTGAGGTTATATTATTATCAATGTTATGATCAACCTCATTGTCTTAGTGATGTAGGACAGGGGGGGGGGGTTCTAAAGCATTCAAACAACGAATTTCGAAATCGATTTTGATAATATGTAGATAGGAAGAAAAAAATCGATATTACTCTAGCGATTTTTGAGAAACTAATTTTTTTGTAATTTTAATAATAGAGGAAACCGAAATTATGCTAATGAAAGCTGTAAATGCTGAAAGTAAATTGCTGGAAATAAACTTACAGAGCAGTCCTTGAGAATAGAAGGACTATGCTTCCCGATCTTCACCGGTCCAACTCTGATGGAAGGTGTAGGGTGGAGCTTACAAGCATTCACAGAAAAATCCGTACAAGTCACGGATTTTTGTACAATGAGAGATCAAGGGGGAGGTTAGGCCTCACAAGTTCCCTTGCTAACCCTAGATTTAACTAAAGAGAAAAGGGGAGAGGGGTGAATAGGGGGTGCGCCCCTCCTTGTGCCACTCCTTGCGCAACTACAAAGATAGACAATCAAATTTAGTGTAGAGAATAGTTCTTATCACAAAACAATGGGTCTAGGGGAAAAGACTTAGCCGAAAGTGATGATGCTCCCATATGGCCGAAGGTTGAGGACTCAACTTCAAGTTCTTACTCCAAGCCGAGGGTGAAGAGGATCTTCCTTAGGTTGCGCACTTGAGGAGGAAGAAAGTCTTCTTATGGTTTCGGTGGAGAAGGTAGAAGAGAGGGAGAGTCGGCCTTGGAGAACAATACACTAAACTATGCTAATATTAATCTAAAGAAAAGACAACATATTATTTCATCAAAGCTTAATTCATACATGCGACAGGATACAATATATAAGCGTGGAGAGGTTAGGGTAGAAGTGACATTTGATACCCAAGCGCTCCTTAGAAACTTGGAGAGAATTTGAACGTTGAGAACAAGAGGGATAGGTGCAACCTTCTTGGAAAGTTTCCTTCTTTGGTGATGTTCCTTTGGTAAGTGTTGAATGCTATGGGCTGGCAGTGTGATAGCTTTCTTTGCTTGTTGTTGCTGAGTCTTGGTGTGGACGAGGCTCTCTTCTTATCTCTTGCTTGCTTGCGCATCAAGGAGCTTTGAAATTTGAAAGGTTTCCAAAGATGCTTGGGCGGTAAAACAATGTTGGAAACATTCATTAATTAATTCCCTTTGATTGTGGATCTTGAAGACTTAACTGAATCCTTTGATATCTTGGGCTGGCGCATCGTGAAATTGGCTGGGCTGAGGTCACTAATTTGTTCATAGAATGAGTGCTCAACAAAGATGGAAGTTGAGCAAATAAGTGGGTGGATGTATGGCTTGAATTGAACTTGGGCTTTGAAGTCTTCTTTCCTTCCTTGAGCTGGATTTGATGAGTGGATCTTAGGCTGAGCTTGAGCTGATTCCTAGCTTGAATAACCTACCAGATATGCATCCTAATGCATGTATGCACTACCCTACTATGATGCAAGAGTACAAAGTTTCATAAATTACAATGCCCAACCTACTACAAGTGGACTTGCCATAAGTGACTACATGATGCATGACTTTATTGAAAAGCAAATTACCCTAAATGCAATGAAAGAAAGGGGACTCTAAGGGAACCCATATCGAAGAGGTGCCCTACGAGTCCGAGCAGATCTCCTTAGAGTAGGGCTACTGCCTCCATCAGCTCTCCCAAGGTTGAAAGAATTCTCCTCTAGAGAATTTTCCTTGTACCCTTGGAGTAACTCATGGGCGGCTATAGCTAGCTCTGACTCAGGAAGCCATACCTCCTCACCATTAATGAGTCTAACTCGATAAAACATTTGTACCTCATCAGTGGTGAATCTGGTTTGGTCTTCGAGAATAGCCTCAATCTCTATCTTGTAGGTGTCATCTGGATCTGATATGGAGAGGGGCTCATGATAGAGGTGAGATCCTCCACATTGACGGTGGTGGAGATCCCCAGTTTCAGGTGGCAGGTCGAGGATATAGGCATTGTCATTGATTTTGTCGACAATGGTGAAGGGGTCTAGTCCTTTTGCTTCCAGCTTTCGCTCCGTTCCATGTATGCGTTCTTCGCGCACTCGCATAATCACTTTATCACCTGTGGAAAATAACCTTTCTCAGCGACGTTTGTTAGTGTTGATAAACCTTGGTCACAAGCATCATTCAATAACTTGTTGCAGCGGAAATACTAGGTCATCATAAAATCGCATGGATTGAGCACATGATCAACCTTATAAAACTTGTATAGAACAAGTTAGAGTATTACCATTGCCATGATGTAAGAGGCGGCTTGGAAGATGAAAGGGGCGAGTGCCTCTTCTCCAAAGATGTCACACACAAGATGATGTCGACTTCCTTCCTTGTGTTCCTTGTTCTAGCAAAGACACCAAGGAGTCTTTAATCGTGTCTTGGAGAGGAAGATGTGCACTCTTGGCTGGTCGAAGTTCTTCCCTTGCATGAAAAGATCCTCACAAGAGAGAGCCGAACGAGAGCTGCCTTTCGAAACCGTGAGAGAGAGAGACCAAGAAGGAATGTTTGGTTACCACATATGGTAAGAACCAAACATGTAACTCCCTCCTTAACTCCCATTCAACCCATCGAAAACTTCCCTCTTAATTGAACCATGCGTTCACTAATGAACCGGTCCAATTTTGAATTGGTTCAAGCATCAAGTCGAACCAGCCCTAGTTATGATATCTTTGAACCATATGGCTCAAGATCTAACCACACATCTCATTGAACCCTGATCTTTACAATCAAGCATCAATCCTCCCGATCGAAGCTTACCGATCATATGTCCTAAT